>JARYGA010056899.1:0-28898 GCA_030545235.1 Helianthus tuberosus
TTTTGAACTACTTGGTTCATTTCTTTTCAACACTGTTGCTTGTTTAACAAAATCCAAGTTAGATTTGTTTTCAAAAGTTTCGATTTTGTCCGTTCCCTTTGATTTCACAAAGTTCACATTCTTGTTCTTCTTTTGATTTGGCTTCTTTTGACTTTGAGCCGACAATTTTCCTTTTTGTTTGTTATGATTTTGCTGCCTTTTCTCTGTTGGTAATTTCTGATTGCCAAATTGTTTTCTAACTTCAGCCTTTGGGATAGGAGGGCACTGTGTTACCACAACGTGTGATCCTTTCTTACCCAGAAATTTACTTGTCGAATTTTCAAAAACTTTACTGATTAAGGATTGATTTAC
Source organism: Helianthus tuberosus (assembly GCA_030545235.1). NCBI lineage: Eukaryota > Viridiplantae > Streptophyta > Magnoliopsida > Asterales > Asteraceae > Helianthus > Helianthus tuberosus. The sequence continues at coordinate 352 of JARYGA010056899.1, forward strand.
ATTCTTAATCGGAAAATCTTTGTCAGAATAAATTTTATTATCACCAACAAGAGTATACAGCAAATCCACACTCTCCGACTCTTGTGCAGACAAGGACTCGATTGCAACAGTCTTAGCGGGTTTTGCAGGAGGATCACACAGAATATGATTCTCAAGAGGTATGTCCTCTTCTTTTATCACCGCATCAGACTTTGCTGAATCAGTATCATCAGATTCATCATCAGAAGAATCAGCATCCTCAATAACAACTGGAGGATCCTGATTCTGTTCAGCAGAAGACACACATGTATCTGCTGACACATCCGAATCTGATGATACTTCTTTCTTGTATCCGAGTCCTGTTGCAAATTCATTAACATCTAGAGGAACAGATGGTTCAAAGAAAGTTCTATCCTCCTCGTCAGGCATGGCATCATAATTGTGTCTCACAGGTGGTGGACATTTCTTGTATCCAATGCATGTGACATCCCGTTTCTCTTTCTGTACGTCAATGATGTGATCCAACACATAGCTAGAGCTCAAATAACTGTCTAGCTTAAGTTGGATCGCCTCACTTTCAGTTTTCACACAAGCCATTTCCTTTTGCATTACCTCAAGACGAGTTATATACAAATTAATGTCAGTTTGTTTTCTGGAAACCATTTTAGTTAACTCGGTTTTATCTTTCTTTAATTTTTCAATTACCGATTTAAACTCCTTTTCATGGTTTTCATAAAACATGTTGGCTTCAGTGCACTTCGAAAGATCAACGGTCAATTTCTGATTGTGAATGAATGTCACATCATATTTCTCTTGCAAAGCCTCGTGTTTTCTTTGCAATTCACACCACTTATCATTCAATGAAACATGTTTGTCTTGCAAGTCAAACAAACTAGCTTGTAAAGCATCATGTTTGCCTTGCAACTCAGACATGCTTGTCTCTAAATCAGCACATTTAATACTCAATATGTCACAATTATCACAACTAACAGAAGTGGGTTCATCGACACATACCTGACTTGATGAACTGTCGACATTAGCCATAAAGGCTGAATGGAGAGAAGACGAAGAATAAGCAGCTTGATCCACCAAAATAGATCTTCTTTCAATTCCTGCTGTAGCTACTTCCAAAAGCTCATCAATATCTGCATCAACTGACGCACTTGATGTCTCATCCACATGATCATTACCTGAAGTGGAGGATTCTTCATCTGAGCTTCCACTATAACCGGAGCTGTCTTCATCTTCAGAAGATTCATCACCATTGGTGGAAGATTCTCCACCACTGGCGTGATTTAAATCCTTAACCACTTCAGCAAAACATGCTGTTCCATCTGGAGCATCACCACTCAGCTGAATTGACCAATCACAACCTTCATCTACTTGAACCACAAGTGCCTGGTTGGCATTGGATGGTCCTGCTTGACTCTGGTTGTTGACAGGCACCAATGTGCGCTCATTGTTCCTTACTTGGTTCTGATTTGCCCTGTTGCCTTGACCTCTGAAAGGATTTTGGTTTCCATGTTGAGATGGCCTCGTACATTCACGTTTGAAATGACCACGTTCACCACAATTGAAGCACTTAACAGCCTGCTTATCAAACCCATACTTGGTGTCTTTCTTGCTTTCCAAGCTGGTTCTGCCAGTTCTTTCCATGAAATCCTTTGCTCGCCTAACAGCACTGGCAAAGGCCCACTTGATGTCCATCATCTCCATCTCCTCTTTATCGATCTGCTGATAGTCTTCTTGTGTCAGATTAATGTTACCAATCTGACCTTCCACTAATCCACAGTATGCGCTCACCAAAGTGTTTAGCAGCTCCATGTGTTCCTTTGCTACTTCCACACTGACTTTAGAGAAGCTTGAGGTGTCGAGCCGTACTGTATTTGGCTTTGATTGCTGACCAGCAGATGATGTGCTTCCATAACACGCTTTCTGTTGAGGAGGAAGTGGATTCCCATATAGATCAGTTGGTCCGGTAGATCGAACAGGTAATGGATTTCCGAACATATCAGTTGCTCTGATAGGTTGTTGGCTTTGCTGTTGTGGCACTGGTTGAGGAACTGATTGAAGCGGATTTCCATACATGTCTGTTGTTGGAGGAGGCTTGACAGGAACTTGGATAGGATTGCCATACATGTCAGTGCTAGACACAAATGCTGTTTGAATTGGAGCGTGTGAAGAAGGTTTTGTAGAAGTGCTAGAAGTTCCATAATACATTTCAGGATTCTGTGGCACTGGAACTCTTTTTGCCTTGAGAGTTTCTTCCTGATTCTTGTTTTCCAGGAGTTGAACAAAGTCATTGAAGTTTGTTGTAGCTAAAGTGCCATTGTACTTCATGATTTCCAAGAAAGTATTCCATTGAGGTGGCAGTGCATCTGCAAACTTTTTCACTACCTCTGCTGAAGTTGTTACAACCCCAATATTTACCAATTCAGTCAGCAAATGATTAAATCGACTTGTCAAATCTCCTAAAGATTCATTCTCCATACAAGTAAAACCATCAAACTCTTTCTTTAGCAGGTCTTTTCTCAATTGACGTGTCGCTTCATTTCCTACGCCCCTTATCTTCAATGCGTCCCACAACTTCTTCGTTGTCTTGAAACTGACAAATTGATGATAAATATCTTTGCTTAACGCCTGAGTAAGAATGGCATACGCTTTCTTCTCTAAGTCATAGACCTTCTTCTGATCTTCCGTAAGATCGGCAAACGTAGCAGCAGATGAAGCGGCAACCTCTATTGTTTGATCAAAATCTGTGATGAAACGCAACCACAATTCTGTATTTTGACCAAGGACGTATGTATGAAATCTATCAAACCATCCCGGATATTCACTTAAGTGCATCAACTTTGGAGGCCTATTCAAACTTCCCGTTTCACTCTCGCTTAACAAAATGCTTTGAATACTTGGAGTTTGATTTGATACGAATGCCCATTGACCGGTAGATATAGCATTAGCTTGCGAAGATACAGGTACGGGAGATTCGGCCCATGCAGGAGATAAACTGGTATTTCTATACTTTCCCGAATCCGGAGCTGGAGTACCATAATACATTTCTGTATTTATCGGAGTACCCCACATCGAATTCATTTTTGATCAAGAAAAATTGTTACACTAGTTCTCTCGGGTTCTCCTTGTTAACAACCAACCAGCCGAAGGATCCCTGATCGAAAGACGAGAAAAACACAAACTTGTTAAACTTAAACAGACTAGGATCGAAGAATCAATACTTGTTCGAAGGATCAACAGTGTTCGAAAGATCACTGTTGAATTTCGAACAATGATTTTGAAAGAATCTCCAATCGAAAGATCCTTATCTTTCGAATAAGAACTGTAGATCGAAAGATGTATTCTTCGAAAAGATTCCTTGGATCGAAGGATAAGTCACAGACTTCGAAGGATGTTCGAAGGATGATTATCTATCGAACTTCCTTTGATCGAAAGATGATCTTTCGACTTCGAAGGATATCCTTCGATCTGAACTGACACAGTTGACAAAAGTGACAGGTTGGTGAAAAGGTGATTGGTTGGTAGAAAGCTTTCGGCAGAAGGTATGCTCAGACCATACCTTTTACCAAACCAAGATTTGACAAATAAAATATTACTTCTTATCCAGAAAACCGGTCACCGGAGTAAGCCGGAATTTGGCCGGAAATTACCAAACTTCTTAAAAACAAGTTTTTAAGTTACCCAACCCGTCCTTTAACACACCCGGTTAGTTTAGAACACGTTTTTACGTCTAGAAATGCGAGAAAAACACTAAAAACGGGTGCTAAACCATGTGAGTTTTTGTCCAAACACTCCAAAGTCTTGTATAAACTCGGTTTTTAACAAGGAAAAGAGCCACGGCTCTGATACCACTTGTAGGTCCCTCGGAGGATGAGGTTAAACCTTATCCTTGTTATGTTTAACACACTAGCAAGTGCGGAATCCAAGCTAGAATGCAAACCGGTAGTTTATATGAGAACACAAGCTACAAAGAGAAAGGTAGACACACGAGATATCAAAGTTTTCTCTTGTATTTCAGTGGACACGGTTACAGCCCTTTACCAAACTGAAAATACGCTCTCTACCAGACTAAGTTCACTCACTTCTCACACACTTAAATGAAGTGAACACATTACATGGGTATATATATCCATCACAGCTCGTCTGGTGGAAGGATCAGATAGCCTGATCGAAGGATCATCTATCGATCTGAAACCTATCGAAGGATCCACATATACCTCGAAGGATGATATCCTTCGAGGTCCATCTATATCCATCGAAGGTTTATCCTTCGAGCACATCGAAGGATATAAACAATCCTTCGATGACTCATCCTTCGACACAAACATCTTACAAACCATGTTCTAACTGTTTGGTTAAGTCAAACCAGGAGGATGGTTGACTTGGTCAAACTTACATCGAACACACATATTAACAAACCTAAGACGCAAACCAGACTAACACAAGACATCGTTTTGTATCATGACAAAATACAGACAAAGTACAGACACAAGTGCACCAACAAAAATAGGGAAAATATGAGAAATGACTGAATTTCCATCTCACATGTGCCAAACCAGTTATGGATTGTTAAGAAAATAAAGTACAGTTCTCAAAAAAAAAAAAAAAAAAAAACAAATACATCTGGCTGGAAATATGCATGGAAAATGACTACAAACTCACAATAATATTAACAAAGAGCACCAGCTTTGTGTCCCTTTTTGTTATTTCTGGTTTCATATTTGACATTCACTCCTCTTTACATCCACTTTTTACACTCTAATTCCACCAATGTCTGCATATAATTACTGAATTCCTTCGTAATTCGTAAACATCACTTACCCTTTGACTATTTGAGATATCAAATGTAGAGGGGGTGGGGGTACCCTTAGGACTTTATTGGTGAAGTCATTAATAACCTGAAAAATGAGACAGTTGGATGGCCACGTGAATGAACACATAGATCCGGTAGAGAGCTTGTATACCTGAACAATGAGACCATCAGACAACCATATAAATGAACACATATCCACTTGCGTCGACAGGCTGAATCCTTTTTCGTTGATCTTGTCTCCATGTTTTCCCACTTCTCACAATTTTAATACTTAAGCATAAACAAATATCATATGTTTTCTATATGCTCTTAAAACAAAAAATTGCAATAAATAAGAAGAAAAGCACCAAAATTCACCTCTATTAATCTCCGCTCTAAGAATTACTATCAGGATAGCTATATGAAGGCATGATTGTTATATGAATTTAAAAAGTAAATAGAACCTTCCCATGCTGAAAGGCTTACAAAGAGGTTCCGTTATAACTCTGTCCCCTGCCACATAGATCTGCATTACATTAATCAAATATTTAACTCAAGTGAACATTTTCATCATACGTGGCATTAATTTATATATAATAGATAATAGATAAGCAGTATATAAAACAGATTCTAAAAGGTAATTATGCACTACATACATACTTGATTTGATGGAAGCACATTCAATCTGTGTAGAATGTTATTTACAGAATGAGATAGAGCAAATAATAACAACTTGCCTGAAAACCCTAGCAGGTGTAGAAGGCTTCAACTCCCTTGAAATAGTTAGAAACATTTCACCAGAACCATAAGATGATGTCATCTTCTTATCATAAACACCATGTATGTCTTGCACAGTTATATATATGTTAGTTTATTCGGAATCAAATAGATATGCTTCGTGTTGTGTCTTTGTTGGATAATTTAGTAGATCGAAGTTCCACTTACCGGGTTATTTTCAAATGTAATCGGAGAATCCGGATCAACTTTGCTTAGTCTCTTGAATGCAGATTTTCTAAAAACCCTAAAAGATGAATAATGAAGTAGATCTGAAGTTATCGTCGTCTCTGGCTTGAAGGAGAAATCAACATAGATACAGTGTGAGAGAAGATTGCAGTGAAATCAAAAAGGAAAATCAGTATAAACAAATAATCATACCTGATTATCGAACCCTAAATCCTTCAAAATGAAAAAGATACAGATCTATACATATATCAACGATTAACATAAGAGAGATTCAAGATGATTTTAGGTTATTAGATGAAAGGTACCTGGAATCGAGATCTGGTTTTTGAATCTGGAATCGAGATCTGGTTTTTGAATCGCCAGAGAGAAGAGAGAGAAGAGGGAAAAGAAATTTGGATTGAGAAGCAGACAAAAGAATATATAGAGAAGGGGAAAACACTGTTGGGGGGGAAAACACTGTTGGGCGGGAAAAGGGGCATTTAGGAGCTCTGTGGCGTTGACAAGTGGCCCAAATAACTTTCATTTATTATATATAATAGATTATTACTATTACTATTACTACTACTACTACTACTACTACTACTACTATTATTATTATTATTATTATTATTATTATTATTATTATTATTATTTAAAGGTGTCTGAAAGTGAATGTGACATAAGAGCTAAAATTAGTACGTTAGACAGATGATTGAAAATTTGATGTGACAGCTAATGCGATGAGTGATGCACCAAAGATACTCTTAATGCATGGGTTTGACATATAACTTAAATCAATCAAATATAAATTTTGGTATAAGGCTAGTGTTAACTACGGGCCCACAAGCATCACATCCAGAATGTATGGAAAGTGTGATTGGAATTTCAAGAAAGAATTGGGTTTCTTCGGGTGTTCACCTTTGGGCCGACTGAATGTCAACAAGGAAGGATTTATCAAAGACAAATGGACATTGGGCTCAAGTAGGAATGAGCATTCTATGTAGAGGTGTAAAAAGATCCGGTTTGGGACCGATGAACCAGTTCAGAGCCTGATTTGGTAGCAAAAAAAGAAAATCTGGTTTCAGCCAAACAGAATTGGGCCCGGCCGAACACGGAGGTTTAGTACAGGTTTTTATTTTTTATGTGTTGATCCAGTTTCATCCGAACCGATTTGGGCCGTACATGTTTTGAACCCGATCCAACAAGTTTTTGGGCCAACCCGGTTTTGAACCCGATCCAAATAGTTTTGGGTGGGTTGGGTTTCCACCCTAGAATTTGTTCTCAACCCGAACCGGTTTGGGCCAAACCGATTTGAGCCAAGGTTAATATGGCCAGACCGATTTACAAGCCAAGCCGGTTTGGGCCCAAACCGAGTTTTGGACACCTCTAATTCTATGGGGGGCAAGATTGACGGGAACATATTTCAGTCTCAAAATTTTTGGGCATGTTTCAGTGAGTTGCTCTTCTCTATTGATAGGCCCAGTTTTCACCACTTGCGACATGGGCTCAGGAAGCCCAAAGCACTTTAAGGCGTTTGTGATGGGCTATGGGTAACATGTGTGATAATTTTGAATTGGAGGTTAAGTTTTAGGCTTTTGATTGGAGGATATATCAAAAGGTGTCACATGTGGCTAGCTATAGTGGGTTTCTATACTCTGAATCACAATATGAACAATAATGGATGGGCCTAAGAATCCTATATAGAATTTATAAAAGAGATGGGCCGAAGATTTCACTATTGATTTTGGGCTTATGCTTTTATATGTATATTGTATTGAGTATACTAAATTGCATAGTGTGCATGTACATTGGACCAATAGTAAGCCCAAAAGGGGTAATGGTGTTATGTTGATAGGTGTTTGGCCGAGCATAGGACTATTTGCATATAGAGGTGCACAAAACCGGGTATTTTCAATACCCGTTTTCGGGTATGGACCCGGGTATGGGTATGACTAGGTATGAAAAAATCGGGTATTGACCATAACCGAGTAGGGTTCGGATCCGGATATTAACTTGAAAAACCATACATGGTGTCACCGGTTCCAAGTAGGGTATGGAACTGGGTACCCTATACATGGGGGGGGGGGGGATAGTGCACGGTCCTCCCAACCGCCGGAGTGATCTCACTCCGGGAGCCGCTACCCGACCAAGCTAGCTCCGCGGTGACTTCCCCATGCCGAGTTCTTACCCTGGGCGACATATGCCACTCCCAAGACTCGAACCCGGTATCTCTGGGAAGTGGTGGGTGTCGGTGGCCAACTGGGCTACCCCACTTGGTTTACCCTATACATAGGGGCTAGGCACAAAAAAACGTATAGTGAAAAAAAATTATAACTGATAAAAACAAAAGAGAAATAGAGATAAACTGAATTCCATTATTCATTCTATTAAACATTACAATATATAGAGATGAACATAACTATAAACCCTAAAGCCCATAAGTAATGGGTTGGGCCTAAAATGTCTGGTTTATAACACTTCCCCTCAGACATTTGAAATTATACACAGTTTAACAACATACTTCAGGATGATGTTAAGTAGGTACTTCAAGAACTGAAAAAATAAACTGATACTACTGGATCAGCTATGCTGCCTCATTAAAAACCTTACTAAGAAAACCCAGTGGGACAAAACTTAGTTAAGGGAAAAAGAGTACATCGTGTATAATTCTCCCCCTTAATTCAACAAACATCTTTCAATCTACGAAAACCGATCCTGTGTGATAACTGCTCGAAACTGCTTCTAGGTAAAGATTTTGTGAACAGGTCTGCTAGATTTTCACTTGACTTGATCTGACGAACATCGATTTCCCCTTCTTTCTGCAAGTCATATGTTGAGAAGAACTTTGGTGAGATGTGCTTTGTTCGATCACCCTTGATGTAACCTTCTCTGATCTGATCTATGCAAGCTGCATTGTCTTCATAAATAATTGTCGGCTCCTTATTGATCTGTTCTAATCCGCATGCTTCTTGTATGTGATTAATCATTGATCTCAACCACACACATTCTCGACCAGCATCATATAGTGCTATCAATTCAGCATGATTTGATGATGTTGCTGTAAGTGTTTGCTTAGTTGACTTCCAAGAAATTGTTGTTCCACCATATGTGAATACATAACCTATATGAGATTTTGCTTTGTGGGGATCTGATAGATATCCGACATCCGCATACCCAACAAGCTGGGACTTTTGATCTTTCTGATAGAAAAGACATAAATCTTGTGTTCCGCAAATATACAGGAATATATGTTTTACGCCATTCCAGTGTCTACGTGTTGGATTCGAACTATATCTCGCTAGTACATGTACTGAATGCAATGTCAGGTCTTGTGTTATTTACGAGATACATAAGGGAACCGACCATGCTTAAGTACGGTACTTCTGGACCAAGTACTTCTTCGCCTTCTTCTTGAGGGCGGTAAGGATCCTTATGTAGATCTAGCGGTCGGACAACCATGGGTATGCTAAACGGATGTGCTTTATCCATATTGAAACGTATTAACATCTTCTGGATGTAGTTTGACTGATGGACAAATGTGCCATTGCACGATACTCAAATTGTAGTCCGATACATAATTTCGTCATACCAAGATCTTTCATTTCAAATTCCTTCTTTAACAACTGAGCAGCTTTCTCTATCTCTTTAGGAGATCCGATGATGTTGATAGACTGCTATTATAGTGAAATTTGAGACTGATCTTTTTATAAAGACACATGGACTGATTTCATCAGATTTGTATTCTTCTTTTTCGAGATATTCACTAAGTCGATTGTACCATATACGACCAGATTGTTTGAGACCATATAAAGATCTCTGGAGCTTTATAGAACACATTTCTCGAGGTGTTGATTTTAATGCTTCAGGCAATTTTAATCCTTTAGGGATTTTCATGTAGATGTCATTTTCAAGTATCCCGTATAAAGATGCGGTGACGACATCCATTAGTCTTATATGAAGTCCTTTAGAGATTGTGAGGCCGATTAGGAACCTAAGGGTTATCGCATCCACTACAGGGGAATACGTTTCCTCATAATCGACTCCTGGGATTTGGGAAAACCCTTGTGCTACAAGTCGAGCCTTATATCGTACAATCTCATTCTTTTCATTTCTCTTTATTGCAAACACCCGTTTATAACCTACTGGTTTGACGTCTATGGGCGTTCGGACTACAAGTCTGAAAACATGTCGCTTTTCGAGCGAATTCAATTCGGCATTTATGGCTTCTTGCCATCTTGGCCAATCATTTCTATGCATGCACTCTTCTAAAGTTTTTGGTACGTAATCATTTTCATTGATTACATCTGTTGCTATAGCATATGCGAATATATCATTAACACGTGTTTTCCGGTTCCACATTGTACTATCTTGTACATAATTAATAGAGATCTCATTTTCGTTCGGTACCGATGTTTCTTCTGAAACTTCATTTTCCTCTGGATTCATAGTTGTCTCTTCTGGGACATTTACCTCTACCGGGGTTTCACTTATAATCTTTTGTGAGTTTTCACCAACTGCGTTACGTTGCTCTTTTCGTTTCTGTGGGTTTTTGTCTTTGGGACCGATTGGTCTCCCACGCTTTCGTTGTATAGTAATCGCTTTTGGGATTACTTCAATTCGAGCAGGTGCATTTGATACTGGTACATGTGACTTTGTCACTCTATTCGTGTCTGTGAATGCATCTGGTAATTCATTCGCTATTCTTTGCAAATGTATGATCTTTTGGACTTCATATTCACATTGACCACTTCGGAGGTCGAGATTTGATAGCGAAGATGCATTCCATGTTATTTCTTGTGTTACCAGTCTTTCTTTGTCCTTATCTCCCCCTAAGACTGGGAACATTGTTTCATCAAAATGACAGTCAGCATACCGTGCTGTAAACATGTCTCCCGTCATTGGTTTTAAATATTTAATTATGGACGGGGAGTTAAAACCAATATAGATACCCAGTCTTCTTTGGTGTCCCATTGTAGTACGTTGTGGTGGCGGTATTGGTACATATACCGCACTACAAAAAATTATAAGGTGGGACAAACATGGATCTCGTCCGGAGACCAGTTACAATGGGGAGTATTCGTGATTAGCAGTTGGTCTCAATCTAATCAGTGCAGCGGTATGCTAAATAGCATGACCCCATGCAGAAGATGGTAATTTACATCTCATTAAAAGTGGTCTAGCGATTATTTGTAATCGTTTAATCAGAGATTCAGCTAAACCGTTTTGTGTGTGAACATGAGGTACTGAATGTTCAACATATGTTGCACAACCAAAATCTTTGATGAGACATATTTGGTTCTTGACCAAAAACCAACTATATGGTGAGAACTATAACTTATTGGCTTGATGTGAATTAATGGTACTATATGTAAAATTACATATACCAAAATAAACTTTTGCTCCTCTCATGATCATTGGCTTTGTAATCAATAGTAGACGTTTAGTGATCATCTCAACAAAGCAATTCTTGTACAAACATAAGCTATATGTAGTTCAACATTCATTTCAATAATCATTAATAACTTGGGAATTGAATTCATCGTTATTACCAAAATAAATATACCAATCTGGATTAATATGCTTGCCATCACATTAGCTAAGCCATAATCACACAAACTTCAGGTTGTGGATTTATAACCATTTAGACGATGCATCGATTTAAAACACTAAATGGTATCATGTTTGGATATACATATCCTTTCTTTATTCCAGAATATTTAGGAATTCACACACTATCTTGGTTGGTAAATAATTAATTTCTTCTTGAGAGCAAAGACATCTTTAATTGTCAGGAAGAATCTTCCAGTTCTTCATTGAGTTTCACATCATCATTGACTCGGCATGGTCTAACCAGTCATGCCAGTATAATATCATGATCCATAAACTTCTAGTTTTTGATCGTAGATGTATTACTTGCATGTATGTAATACAAAAGTAACACACGAGAGATATCATTTGAAACTATCATGTCATGTCACTATCATTATTTCCACATATTATTCGCATATTATCACTCCCTTATATTGCCACTTCTAGTGGTCGATCTCATTATGCCTATCATTACAATATTAATAGTCAGTCTCACTATGAACTTGGTCATCTTACATTTTCTGATAGTTCGACCTCATTACAAGTTTCTCACAACATTTTCAATGATAGTTATACAATCACATTCACTTCAGTGAACGGAGTAGAACCAACAAAGTTACATGGTTCCATAATATTGCGACATTAGCATATTTGAGATATGACAAATGGAAATTGTTTGATCTGATTTTTCCTTGTAAATAATCTTCTCTTTACATAATACGAATAGAGAAGTCACTAATTGTTCGAGTCATGTAAGATTTATCGATTAAATATCTTACGACCTTTTATAACTTGATAATGAAATTCAGAGAGTATGACACTTCAGGTGTCATGTCTGTATATTTAGACTTTTCATGATAGTATGATAAACCACAACTTTGGTTTAGTTGTTATATTCAAAGACATAACATTATAACATGTTACCATATATAACAAGCTATGCTAAACACACTGTGATATAAGTTCTTTCATTATACACATATATAAAACAACTTTTATCATATGCATACATCTCGACGTGCCGATATAAATATTTTAACCATACCATTAAAACTACTAACATTATACAAGTAACGTCATTATTAAAATAACAATATTGATAATTTTGCAATAAAAAGATTAGACACCATCAATTACGTGGCTTTTAAAATATCACCATGAAATCATAAATTACACTTATATATTATATGCAATTCATAACAATCATGTTGATGTAGATGTAATCAAATCCATCCATATCAATAGTTGACCTAAATTTTCAACTTTCATCAAACAAAAGGATATAAGATATCTAGTTAAACCAAACTAAATTAAATACTTATAATCGACAATATCCAAATAGCCTATACAATAATGTGTGCACATGTAGACATGAAAATAGCTTATGATCAAATCTTATGAAATACAATATGATTATACCAACATAAATGTCTTGTAACCAGAAAAAAAATCGGAAAGTTGATTATACGTGTAGGTCCCGTTTTTCCCGGTGAGGATCGATAACGAAAACCTATCCTTGTTTATCACGAACACGGTAACGGGTGCGGAATCCCCGTGACGGTGCAAACCAAACAAAGTGTATAAAGCACACGCGTAACCAAAGATTCAATATCTATTGATTAGGGATGAGTACAACCATAAACATATACAAACAATGTTTTAACAGACTCTCTCTAAGTCTCTCTGTGCTCATTTGCTACTTCAATGCTAACTTTTGAGAGGTTCGAAGTATCAACTTTGATAGTGTTCGGGTTTTGAGGTGGAGGATTGTTGGTATAATGTGCTTGTTGTGGTGGTGGTTGGGCTTGAGATGAGGGTATTGACTGTGAAAGATAAGCACCTAAATCGAACTGTGGTTGAGTACTTTGAGTGAACTGTGGAAATGGAGAAGAGTTTGTGTTAGACACAAACGCCGTTTGAATCTTCGGTTGCTGCACAGAACTAGAACTAGCTGAAGGAGCAAAACCAGGCAAATATATTTCTGTGTTTTGAGGAGCTCCAATCCTTTTAGCTTTCCGAGTTTCCTCTTCGTTCTTGTGCTCCAACTTCTGAACGAATCCATAGATAGTGACATTTTCCCCATCCAGAGCACCAGTATGCTTTAGAAGTTCAATGAATGGACTCCACTTAGGAGGTAGAGCATCAGCTAAACGTGCAATCATTTCCACATGAGTTGTAACAACCTTATAAGAACTCATTTCACTTATCAAATGATAGAAACGAGAAGTCATATCATTTAGGGTTTCATTTTCCAAAGATTGAAATGATTCAAATTCTTTCTTCAAAAGATCATGGCGTATTTTTCTACTAGCTGCATTTCCTTCTCCTCTTGTTTCCAATGCATCCCATAAAGCTTTCGTGTTCTGACTATAAGAGAATTGATGATAGATGTCTTTATGAAGAGCTTGTGTTAGAAAAGCAAACGCCTTCTTCTCTAATTCATAGGCTTTCTTGTCTTCTTCCAGCATATGAGAAATACTAGCGGCAGTTGATGCTGCTGCTTCTAGTTCCGGGTTACATGCAGTAGTGAAACACGTCCAAAGTTCAACGTTTTGCCCTTGAATGTATGTGTGAAAACGACCCTTCCAAGATGGATAGTCGTTCATGTGATTTAGCTTTGGCGGGCGATTGTTGCTACCCGTCTCACTCTCACTGAGCAATAGATTCTGAATTTTTTGATTTTGATTAGAAACCATTGCCCATTGACCTGCACTTACTGATTGTTGTTGTTGAGGCAAGGAATTCATTAACAATTCTGCCAACGATGGCTGATTTGGACTTGGTCTTGAGTCCGAACTCCAATCCCACAAACCTTTGTTACTCATGTTTGGTATATGAATGATATTTTGTAGGTCCGGCTAGGGGAGGATCTAGTCGCCTAATCCTTGTGTACAAACCAACCCGGTTGTGCGGAATCCAACCGAGATAGCAAACCGAGATAGAACACGTAAAAACACGACACGCAATATTCACCGATTAACACCACTTGTATTAAACGTATGAAAGGTCCAGTTACAAAGCAATGTTTACAAATCAGTTCTGTAAACTCTCAGAGTGTGTGTGTGTTCTCTGTGTTCCTTATCTGTCTAACTCTTTTTCTGTGTCTGACCCTCGAAATGAACATAACACACGGGTATTTATACCCAACACAGCAGGTCTGGTCGAAGGATCAGACAGACTGATCGAAAGATCATCTGTCGACCAGAAATAACTCGAAGGATCCACATGTACCACGAAGGATGATATCCTTCGTGGTCCATCTGTCGAATGTTTATGTTTCGAGCTCATCATCGAAGGATCTAAGCTATCCTTCGATGACCATCCTTCGACCCAGCCATATTACAACCATATCTAACTGTTTGGCCAAGTCAAACCAGGAGGATGGTTGACTTGGTCAAACTTACAAGACTAACAAAGACATCGTTTTGTATCAAGACGAAATACATACAAAGTACAGACACAAGTGCACCAACAAACTCCCCCTTGGCTGTAGCTTTGTCGCTGTAGCTTTGTCTCGATCTTGATCTTAATCCTTGTAGGTCCTTCGTGTCTTCAAGTCTTTGACTTCTTTTCAAGTCTTCAATGTCGGAGGATCTTAAAAGTCTTCACGTCTTGAAGGCAGAAAGTGTATCAACAAACTCCCCGTTTCATGTAGGAAGTGTGTTGACAAACTCCCCCTTAACATAAGCTCCTCCTTGAGTTATGTTCGTGAAAGTCTTGATCTTTATGAAGTGAGATCCTTGTGGTGTTGATGATGGTCAGCGGCAACTCGATCATCTTCATCATTTGAGTGCCTTCACGTCGTGTCTTCATTCCGAAGCTTGTCATCGACCATGTTCTCCTAGCCTTTAGAATCTGTACATGCAAGAAATCTAAACGCGTAATGAGAACAACCGCTTGGAATATCATAGCATAAACAAACGACACACATGTGACCATTGTTTAAACAAACACCATCCGACAGTTTGAAAGTTTAGAAAATTTGTCAATTTTAGCCTTTAACTTTCAACACTTTGCAAATTTCGACCGTTTATGAAGATTTAGTCGTTTCGGTTTTCAATCAGGTTTCAGGTAACGAAGACTTGAGCTCCAACATCGTACGATCGAAAATAAAAAAAGAAATAAAATCTTTTTGGCTTTTAAAATGGTTTATATTAAAACACACCTAAAATCTTTTTGAAATTTTGAATATTTCAAATTTAAAGACCGAAAGCAGTAAATAAATATATACAAAGATGCAGAAACTGAAAGCATTAAATAAATATTTACAGACATTCTTTTTGCGAGTTTCGAGGGTAAGAGAATCATATCAGTGTATGGTCATGCCAAAACGCTCTTGTTGTTCAATTAGTTCAATTAGTTAACATTAAGATAAGCATCCTATAACAATTATCGGTATTGTTGTCCACTTAAGCTCAACTTATCAGATGTAATCATTGCGAGGGGATACGTTAAGGTATGATTTATACTTACCGACCGGTGTTCATCCACATCACGACACATTCCCGTATCAAGGTATGCACGAGGGTTCATCTTACCGGTGAGTATACCGATTATCATCTGTTTGACCGTATATGATGTGAGATACTCACTTATTTTGATTTGAAAACAAGCCCTATGTGATAAAATCACTTATTGATGAGGAACTTGATTTTCGATGCATGAGGGGCACATGAGCAAGTCCGTGAACAGGTCAGTACTTTCGTACAGCAGAGAGACGAACATGACTCCCGGAAAGAATTTGTGATATTTTATCACTTATTTTGAGGACATGTGATTGTTGATCACTTATTGAGGTCGTATGCAGTATGTACACGTATGTATAGTATCATGGAAGATCTAGACTTGCGTCCCCGTTATTTTTCGGTAAAAGATACAACCATGATACCCAGATGATAAGCAGCATAAAGACCGAATATCTCAGAACCTCGGCAATCTTTCAAACGAAATTTCGGTACTAAGACCATATGCCAATGAATGATTCCCACCTGGTCTTCAGTCGATTTAAGTTTATATCACCCTGCACACTTTAAAATGATTGTGAGCCTACCGATACATCTTATATAGAGCTGCTTATCGTTTTACAGTTTAGATTTTAAAGAGGTTTGGATAGACCACTGATGTACTATCATTTTCTCTTTTTCTCGCCAGGAAACTCATTTTTGATTTTCTATTGTTTTTGTGTTTTTGAAATTTTTCGATGTTTTTGGATTTTTCAAATTTTTGGATTTACTCCCCCTAAAATCAATAAACTAAGATAAATTTAAAACACAAAGATATTTACAAACATGATTTTCCGATGTTGGTTTACTCTTGCTTGACCTTAATGCCGTTTACCAATAATAAAAAGTCAAATCTTGATTTGTCAAATGCTTTGGTAAAAAGGTCGGCACGTTGGTCATCGGTGTGGACGTAAGCAACATCGATTAGCCTTTTCTCAAAGCAATCACGTATGAAATGATACTTAATTTCGATGTGCTTAGTCTTTGAATGCTGCACAGGATTTCTAGTGATCTGTAATGCAGCAGAATTATCAACGTAAATAGGAGTAGTTAGGAATTCAAAACCGTAGTCGCGCATTTGTTGTTGGATCCATAGGACTTGAGAGCAACAACTTGATGCAGCAATGTATTCAGCTTCGCATGTTGATGTAGCGACACACGTCTGCTTCTTGCACTGCCATGTGACTAGGCGATTTCCCAAAAACTGACATCCAGCCGTTGTGGATTTGCCGTCGATTTTGCATCCGCCAAAATCAGAATCACTGAATGCGATCAAGTCAAAGTTATTATCCCTAGGGTACCATAGACCGGTGTCAGGGTAACCCTTCAAATAACGAAAAATCCTTTTTACAGCTGCAAGATGTGAGGCCTTCGGGTTGACTTGATATCTGGCAAGTAGGCACGTTGGGTACATTGTATCTGGTCTTGATGCTGTGAGGTACATAAGAGATCCGATCATCGCGCGGTAGTATGAGGGGCTAACAGCTTCACCCTTCAAGTCTGGAGTAATTCCGTGATTTTGCGGCAATGGGGTACCGATGGGCGTTGCATCAGACATCTGGAACCGGCTCAAGATGTCACCAACATATTTAGTCTGATGAATGAATATCCCAGACTCGGTTTGTTGTACTTGTAGGCCCAAAAAGAAAGTCATTTCCCCCATAGCACTCATCTCGAATTTATCCTGCATGATGCGCTCGAAATTCCTACACAAAACATCATTAGTAGAACCAAATATAATATCATCAACGTATACCTGTACCAGTAGAAGATCTCCATCTTGTTCTTTGATGAAGAGAGTACAATCGATAAGACCTCTGCGAAATCCATTCTCCAGCAGATAATTAGATAAGGTTGCGTACCAAGCTCGCGGTGCTTGATGAAGACCATAGAGAGCTTTGTTGAGCAACCAAACCCGATCGGGATGGATAGGATCTTCAAAACCTGGAGGCTGTTCGACGTATACCTCTTCTTCCACCACACCATGTAAGAATGCACTTTTCACGTCCATCTGGTATACCTTGAAACCTTTGAATGAGACATAAGCCAGAAAGATCCGAATTGCTTCTAGACGTGCAACAGGTGCATACACTTCGTTGTAGTCGATCCCTTCTATCTGACGAAAACCTTGAACGACTAGCCTTGCTTTGTTTCGGATAACAATTCCTCGGTCATCCTTTTTGCATTTAAACACCCAACGGGTACCAATCTTCTTATAACCAGCAGGTTTCTCTACGAGTTTCCAGACACCAAGCTTCTGGAATTGTTGCAGTTCTTCCTGCATTGCTTCAACCCATGAATTGTCTTTCAAAGCTTCTTTCCAAGTTCTTGGCTCTTCCTGTGAGACATAACACGCGAAAGACCAATCATTTTGTTGACCAGATTCTCTAATCGCCGTATACAAGCCTGCATTGTTGTTGTTTCGCAACATGTTTCTTGTTTGAACGCCACTCTGTACATTTCCGATGATGTTTTGTTGAGGATGGGTATTGTGAATCCTTGTTTCTGGATTATCTGGTACTGGAACATTAATACCCAGGTTGTTGAGATTGAGATCAACAACCAATTCAATACCCGGAATTGGCGAAGAGGATGATGCAGTAGCTTCAGCTGTCCTAGGAACAACCACTGGAGGAGTACCCTCTGAAGTACCATGAACTGCTGTTGTTGGAGCTTCTTGATCTGCATCTAGAAATTCATCATCCTCTGAGGATTCGTTCAATTCGGTAGCATCGTGAAAATCCTCATTATCGAGAGCATTATTATTCACTGAAGATGGTTCTTGATTGACTATAATTGGACGAACCAACGGTGAATCTGTTGCATTGTCACTCTCGAAAAACATCCTTGCTGCAGCATTTTCTTCAACTGCTTCAACATTGATCGAATTGAAAAAGTCATCGTACTCAAACATCCAAGGCTGACCAGGATTTCTAACTGGCAAAGTGTGCCTTTGTACTCTGACTTCAGACCATTCCTCGACCCTTTTAGTCTCTAGATTCCAGACTCTTAAGTTCGGGGTGGAATACCCAAGAAAGTATCCCTCAATTGCTCTTGCCCCAAACTTTCCATTAGGATCGATTATAGTGCATGGAGCTCCAAACGGTTCAAGGTATGACAAATCTGGTTTTCGTTTGTTAATAAGCTCAAAGCAGGTCTTATTGTGCCTTTTGACTGTAAGGACTCGGTTCAACGTATAACATGCAGAGGACACAGCTTCAGTCCAAAATGGAATCGGCAATTGTGACTCTACTAACATTGTCCTAGCAGTCTCGATCAACGTGCGGTTCTTACGTTCAGCGACGCCATTTTGTTGAGGAGTGTAAGCTGCACTAAATTCGTGAAGAATACCTTTTGAAGTGCAAAACTCCGCTATGGCATGATTTTTAAATTCAGTACCATTGTCGCTACGTATCCGCCTAACCTTCAAGTTATAGAGATTCTCAATCTGAATGATCAAATTTTTGATAATACCGAAGGTTTCGCTCTTGTGTGCCATGAACGCCACCCAAGAAAATCTTGAATAATCATCAGTTATCACGAGGCAATATTGATCATTCCTAATACTTTTGTGCTTGACAGGACCGAACAAATCCATGTGCAAGCGTTCAAGAGGAACAGCCACCGTGTTGATCTTCTTTGTAGGGTGTCGCTTCTTCGTTTGTTTTCCTTTTTGGCACGAAACACAGACGTCTTGAAGATGGAAGTTTTTAAGAGGAACACCATTCACCAATTCATTTGACACCAAATAATTCATTTTGCGTAAGTGAATGTGACCCATTCGCCTGTGCCAAGAGATTGTGTCTTTTTCTGTGGCTTTGGAAACGAAACATGTTGCTTGTGCAGACGTTGTGATAGCTTGGCTCATATCAAGGACATACAAATCATTTATCCTTGGAGCCGACAAGAGAATCCATTCTTTTGGAATTTTGAAGCCGGGTTTCAGCACATAACATCCATTTGCATCAAAGTGTACCGAGAACTGCTTGTCACAAATTTGAGAAACACTAAGAAGATTGTGATCAAGTTGTTGTACAAAGTTGATCTTATCAAAGCTAACAACCCCGTTGGAAATCATTCCTTCACCCGTAATATATCCGCCTTTATCTCCAGCAAAAGCAACATAACCTCCTCTAATAGATTTGACGTCGTAGAGAAGCTTCATGTCGCCTGTCATGTGCCTGGATGCCCCACTATCAACAATCCAATGACTACTGATAGTTCCTCCTGGAACACCCTGCACACGAACTCACATAATTAGTTGGAGATGGGGACCCAAGTCATTGTGGTCTTGGGTCTTCCATTTTCATCAATGACAATAACCTCTACTCTTTGATGATTCGAAAATTGTGATGGTCCCCCTGAATTTGTGGTTATTTTAGGTTTCCATGTCTGTTGAAATTTACCAGTTTGATTGTTTGAAAGTTTAACTTCGTGATTGTTTCAAGTTTTTGAAAATTTTGAACTTTCTGGTTTAACTGGAACCGTTTGTTTTTGAACCACTTCATTCTTAAGTGCCTTTTCAACCACTTTGACTTGTTGGCGTTTCTGTTTCTTTTCCCTTTCTCTTACAAGTCGGGGATCTTGTTTTACAGAAACAGATCGCTTTTGGTGATTGTGTTCACGGGGATCATCATCAATTGCTTTCAACTTATGAAGATACGGGCAATTTCGAATGATATGCCCAATTGTACCACATTCAAAACATGATCTTCGTTCAACAAACCCCGAAGTATCATGTGATCGTCTTACCGATGATGATGAACTTTGTGACCCCGAGGTACTAGGTTTTGAACTACTTGGTTCATTCCTTTTCATCACTGTTGCCTTTTTGACAAAATCTAAGTTAGATTGATTTTCAAATGTTGCGATTTTGTCTGTTCCCTTGGATTTCACAAAGTTCACATCCTTTTTCTTCTTCTGATTTGGCTTCCTTTGACCTTGAGCCGGTAATTTTTCTTTTGGCTTGGTATGGTTTTGCTGTTTTTGCACTGTTGGTAATTTCTGATTTCCATATTGTTTTCGAACTTCAGCCTTTGGAATAGGTGGACACTGTGTTACTGTAACACGTGATCCTTTCTTACCCAGAAATTTACTTGTCGAATTTTCAAAAACTTTACTGATTAAGGCTTGATTTACATTCTTAATCGGAAAATCTTTGTCAGAATAAATTTTATTATCACCAACAAGAGTGTACAGCAAATCCACACTCTCCGACTCTTTTGCAGACACGGACTCGATTGCAACAGTCTTAGCGGGCTTTGCAGGAGGATCACATAGAATATGATTCTCAAAAGGTATGTCCTCTTCTTTTATCACCGCATCAGACTTTGCTGAATTAGTATCATCAGATTCATCATCAGAGGAATCAGCATCCTCAATCACAACTGGAGGATCCTGATTCTGTTCAGCAGTTACAAATGTATCTGCTGACGCATCTGAATCTGACGATACTTCCTTCTTGTATCCGAGTCCTGCAAATTCTTCAACAGCTAAAGGAACAGATGGTTCAAAGAAAACTCTATCTTCCTCATCCGGCATGGCATCATAATTATGTCTCACAGGTGGTGGACATTTCTTGTAACCTATGCATGTGACATCCCGTTTCTCTTTCTGAACATCAATGATGTGATCCAACACATAGCTAGAGCTCAAATAACTGTCTAGCTTAAGTTGGATCGCCTCACTTTCAGTTTTGACACAAGCCATTTCTTTTTGCATTACTTCCAGACGAGTTATATACAAATTAATATCGGTTTGTTTTCTGGAAACCATTTTAGTTAACTCGGTTTTATCTTTCTTTAACTTCTCAATTACCGATTTAAACTCCTTTTCATGGTTTTCATAAAACATGTTGGCTTCAGTGCACTTTGAAAGATCAACGGTCAACTTCTGGTTGTGAATGAATGTCACATCATATTTCTCTTGCAAAGCTTCGTGTTTGCTTTGCAATTCACACCACTTATCATTTAAAGAAACATGTTTGTCTTGCAAGTCAAACAAACTAGCTTGTAAAGCATCATGTTTGCGTTGCAACTCAGACATGTTTGCATCCAACTCAGCACATCTGACATGCAATCTATCACAGTTATCACAAATAGCAGCAGTGGGTTTATCGAAACATACCTGACTTGATGAACTGTCGACATTAGCCATAAAGGCTGAATGGAGAGAAGACGAAGAATAAGCAGCTTGATCCACCAAAATAGATCTTCTTTGAACTCCTGCTGCAGCTCCTTCCAATAGTTCATCAATATCTGCATTAACTGAAACACTTGATGTGTCATCTTCCTGATCATTGCCTGAAGTGGAGGACTCTTCATCTGAACTTCCACTATAACCAGAACTGTCTTCATCTTCAGAAGATTCAACACCATTGGTGGAAGATTCTCCACCACTGGCGTGCTTAAGATCCGTGACAACTTCAGCAAAACAAGCTGTTCCATCTGGAGCATCATTTCCAAACTGGATTGACCAATCACAACCTTCATCTACTTGAACCACAAGTGCCTGGTTGGCATTAGATGATCCTGCTTGACTCTGGTTGTTGACAGGCACCAATGTACGAACATTGTTCCTGTTCTGGTTCTGCTGGTTGCCTTGACTTCTGAAGGGATTTTGGTTCCCATGTTGAGATGGTCTTGTACATTCCCTTTTAAAATGACCACGTTCACCACAATTGAAACACTTAACAGCCTGCTTATCAAAGCCATACTTGGTGTCTTTCTTGCTCTCCAAGCTGGTTCTGCCTGTTCTTTCCATGAAATCCTTTGCTCGCCTAACAGCACTGGCAAAGGCCCACTTGATATCCATCATCTCCATCTCCTCTTTATCTATCTGCTGATAGTCTTCTTGTGTCAGATTAATGTTGCCAATCTGACCTTCCACTAATCCACAGTATGCGCTCACCAAAGTGTTTAGCAGCTCCATGTGTTCTTTTGCTACTTCCACACTAACTTTAGAAAAGCTTGAGGTGTCGAGCCGTACTGTATTTGGCTTTGATTGCTGACCAGCAGATGATGTGCTTCCATAACATGCTTGCTGTTGAGGAGGAAGTGGATTCCCGTACATGTCTGTTGGTACGGTAGATTGAGGAGGAGGAAGTGGATTCCCATACATGTCGGTTGGTCCGGTAGATCGAACAGGTAATAGATTTCCGAACATATCAGTTGCTCTTGGTTGTTGGCTTTGCTGTTGTGGTGCTGGTTGAGGAACTGGATCAAGTGGATTTCCATACATATCTGTTCGAGCAGGCTTGACCGGAACTTGGATAGTATTTCCAAACATGTCAGTGGTAGACACAAACGCTGTTTGGATTGGAGCGTGTGAAGCAGGTTTTGCAGAAGTGCTAGAAGTTCCATAATACATTTCTGGATTTTGTGGCACAGCAACCCTTTTCGCCTTTAGAGTTTCTTCCTGATTCTTGTTTTCCAGGATTTGAACAAAGTCATTGAAACTCGTTGTAGCTAAAGTACCATTGTACTTCATGATCTCCAAGAAGGTATTCCATTGAGGTGGCAATGCATCTGCAAACTTTTTCACAATCTCTGCTGGAGTTACAACAACCTCAAAATTTGACAACTCAGTCAGCAGATGATTAAATCTACTCGTCAAGTCTCCTAAAGACTCATTCTCCATACAAATAAAGCCATCAAACTCTTTCTTTAGCAATTCTTTTCTCAATTGGCGTGTTGCTTCATTTCCTACGCCTCTTGTCTTCAATGCGTCCCACAACCTTTTCGTTGTCTTATAACTGACGAATTGATGATAAATATCTTTGCTCAATGCCTGAGTGAGAATGGCATATGCCTTCTTTTCCAAATCATAGATCTTCTTTTGATCTTCTGTAAGATCTGCAAACGTAGCAGCAGATGATGCAGCAACCTCTATTGTTTGATCGAAATCTGTGATGAATCTCAACCACAACTCTGTATTTTGACCAAGAACGTATGTATGAAATCTATCAATCCATCCTGGATATTCGTATAAATGCATCAACTTTGGAGGCCGATTCAAACTTCCCGTTTCACTCTCGCTTAAGAGAATGCTTTGAATACTTGTAGTTTGATTTGATACGAATGCCCATTGACCGGTAGACATTGCATTAGCTTGAGAGGATACTGATGCGGAAGATGACGGAGCACCAAAATACATATCAGTATTTACCAAAGTACCCCATCTTGGATTCATATTTGATCAAGAAACAGCCGAAGGATACCTGTTCGAAAGACTTGAAAAACACAAACTGTTAAACACAAACAGATTAATGATCGAAAGATCAACACCTGTTCGAAGGATCAACAGGGTTCGAAAGATCTCTGTTGAATTTCGAACAATGTTTTCGAAAGATTCTCCAAACGAAGGATCCTTATCTTTCGAAAAAGGACTGTAGACCGAAAGATGAACACGAAAGATGACTTCGAAAGACTCCCCAATCGAAGGATCCTAGTCTTTCGAGAAAGATCAGTAGACCGAAAGATGAACACTGTTGAGTGTCGAACAATGACTTCGAAAGACTCCCCAATCGAAGGATCCTTGTCTTTCGAAAACGAGCAGTAGACCGAAAGATGTATGTTTCGAAAATATTCCTTCGAAGGATATCTTTCGAACAGCTCTGACACGGTTGACAAATGTGACAGGTTGGTGAAAAGTTGATGGGTTGGTGAGAACTTTCGGCAGAAAGTATGTTCAGACCATATCTTCTGAACATGTAGGTTTCACCAAACAGGTAATGTCCAATATTTTAATCAGTTTACTCTCTTCAATGCACAAACACTTTTCAATAATCAAATTTTTTAAGATCAAAGAGTGTAATATTATGAAGAACACTTGAATATGTCAAGAACACAGCCCAAATATCTGAGTTTTCCGATAAACCCACAAACTTTCGGAACACAATATTTGCTAAAATGTTTACCAAAAACCCAAGACTAGCATGAAAACATGAAAAATAACAAGGTTTTTAACAAAACACCAAGCAAAAACAGCAAGATTTTCCAGAAAATATGACCTTTAAGAACCCGAAAAACAGCAAGAACACCTCGGTTTTAACAAGGATAAGAGCCAAGGCTCTGATACCACTTGTAGGTCCGGCTAGGGGAGGATCTAGTCGCCTAATCCTTGTGTACAAACCAACCCGGTTGTGCGGAATCCAACCGAGATAGCAAACCGAGATAGAACACGTAAAAACACGACACGCAATATTCACCGATTAACACCACTTGTATTAAACGTATGAAAGGTCCAGTTACAAAGCAATGTTTACAAATCAGTTCTGTAAACTCTCAGAGTGTGTGTGTGTTCTCTGTGTTCCTTATCTGTCTAACTCTTTTTCTGTGTCTGACCCTCGAAATGAACATAACACACGGGTATTTATACCCAACACAGCAGGTCTGGTCGAAGGATCAGACAGACTGATCGAAAGATCATCTGTCGACCAGAAATAACTCGAAGGATCCACATGTACCACGAAGGATGATATCCTTCGTGGTCCATCTATCGAATGTTTATGTTTCGAGCTCATCATCGAAGGATCTAAGCTATCCTTCGATGACCATCCTTCGACCCAGCCATATTACAACCATATCTAACTGTTTGGCCAAGTCAAACCAGGAGGATGGTTGACTTGGTCAAACTTACAAGACTAACAAAGACATCGTTTTGTATCAAGACGAAATACAGACAAAGTACAGACACAAGTGCACCAACATATTTCCTGGTCAAACACTTGAAAACAAACAATTAGAACACTTCTGCAAGTCCTCTGTGTAAAATTGACAATACACACGACGAAACACTTTCCACGAAACAAACTTGTTTCGTCAATATGAATGATGACGAAACAGACTTGTTTCGTTGAAGATTTTATGACGAAACTGATTTTATTTCGTCGAAGATATTTTTGACGAAACGCTTTTGTTTCGTCGACTGCTTGTTTCGTCAAAGATAAGTCTCAGACAGCTAGATATTTTTCTGACACAAGGTATGTTGGTAACACTGTTTTTCAACACAACATGCTTTTTCTCAGAAACTAATTATCACAATTTTACACCAAAGTCCACTTAATGTATTATATGTGACAACACTTTGATTCTTGCAATTTAAAGATCAAAAGCACAAATATGATA
Organism: Helianthus tuberosus; assembly: GCA_030545235.1. Lineage (NCBI taxonomy): Eukaryota > Viridiplantae > Streptophyta > Magnoliopsida > Asterales > Asteraceae > Helianthus > Helianthus tuberosus. Next base: position 26,295 of record JARYGA010056899.1, read on the forward strand.
AGAACAATATGAAGATATGAAGAACACACTCAAGAACAATGAGTTTTCCGGTCACTGATAATTTTCCGAAACATGAAAATGCACAAGATTTTCACTAAAAACCCGGTTTAAAGCATGAACAAACAATCTAACTAGGTTTTTGATAAAACTCTTTAGCAAACAACAAGAAACCAACAGATTTTATGAGAATTTTTCCAGAAATTATGATTTTTCAAGAATAATTTTTCAGAAAAACAATCACAAATACTTGATAAAAACCGAACAATGTTTGATTTTAAACAAGGATAAGAGCCAAACGCTCTGATACCAATTGTTGGTCCCGAAATCTGAGGATCGATAACGAACCGAATCACTTGTTTATAGCAAACACGGTCACGTGTGCGGAATCCACGTAACTATGCCAAATCAAACGTATAAAACAATAACGACACAGTATTAATCAATGAAACACACTCGATTGATTAAACGGGATGAGAACCGATTACAAACTGATACAAACACAGTTTAGACAGAGTTTCTTTAAGGGTATTATCTCATCTGCTATCTGAGTGAAACTAGAAGTTGTTTATATAGTCCCTGGGCCCAAGTTTACGACGAAACACAAGGTGTATCGACGAAACAGGATATGGGCTACACATTGGGCCTGAAGCAGCCCAAAAGACGACGAAACAAGTCTGTTTCGTCATGACTATCGACGAAACGAAACCAATTGATAACCACTCTGTTTCGTCGTGATGTATTCGACGAAACAGCCTGTTTCGTCGAGGTCTGCAACAGTTGTTCTGTTTGCTGTAAACAGACAGCAAACAGATAGAACATATAAACAATGTAATGACCATTCTACCCTTTAATGCAACATGCATTGTTCGTTATACATTACATACCAAACGAAGACAAATTAGTCAGACACAAGCAGATAGGAGGATATCCGACTTGGTCGACGTCAAAAACAGACTCGATAATTTATAAAGACCGTACACAATACATCATTAAGTACAAGACTAGTTACAGACACTAAAAATGCATCAACAATACAGAGTATGACATGTTTATTTGAGAATGATAATAACACATAGTTTGATATTTTACTTACATTATTTATACCACTCAAAAGCAAAGTATAAGAATAATATTATATCATCAAGAATGCATATACCATAAACTACAATTATAAAATTTTCAACACTATAACTTCAATCACAAATTAAACAATATATTTGCAATTAACATTTTTACATTAAATGATAATAACTAAATTAGACGATAGTAGTCTAAACATATTGAGGTGCTAGATGGTTCCAATAACCCATATCCGATTTTCAGATAAATAAATGGTAGCATATAAACTACATGGCAATTAAATTATACAATGACACAAATAATTATTATAACTTCTTCTAAAATACTTAAATGTTTCTACGGCCATATATCACCAAATTAAATACTTCATACTATCTATTAAAAGGATGATCACATTAGCTTATATATATTTTTTTGAACGGTAAATTTGGATCACTGACGGACCACTGGAGTATCATCGTACCACCAGCGGAACCACCCGATCATATCCATCTACACTAGAAATAATGCTTATACACCAATTCAGAAGAAACCCAATAAATATTGGAAAACCCTCATGGGAAACGAACCCAGGACATATTGGTCCCAATTCCTAAAGCCTTATCCGGCTATAAACCATTTTTCTTTCATGGTTGCAGCCCCCTTCTATTATCCTGAAAACCCGGTGACCGTTCCAACAAATATGACCGGCAGTTTCATAAGAAAAAAAACTAAAATTTGCCCATGGACTAATTAGCACAGTCATGATTTAATGCTACAACTTCCCAAATACTAATTCGTTGGAACCCCAGATCCAATTATCACAAAAACCACTCATAAGTTTTGACTTCCATAAGTAAATAAATAAAGGACTTAAATGTGTTACCTGTAGTCAATCAAATCAAATCTTCAAGGCATAGCTAGGTGGTTATTGTTAAGCAAAGAAAAATAAACTAATATATACCAGTCTGCTTTGAACGTTGCACATAAGAACAGACGGCTCTCGTGCGGTTGATCGAATTTTCGAACCTGTGCCGAGATCATAGTTGCTCCAATAGACCATAGGGGCTTGCGTTTGAAGTCTACGGAATACCGGTCTCAACTCGGCCGTAAAAAGGAGAGTCGATTAGGGGACAGATGATCACAATTTTGTTGAGGGATAAGATATTAGAAATTGATAAGGGCGAAAGTGCTGATAACGTGATAAAAACCAAAGAGAAATAGAGATAAACTGAATTCCATTATTCATTCTATTAAACATTACAATATATAGAGATGAACATAACTATAAACCCTAAAGCCCATAAGTAATGGGTTGGGCCTAAAATGTCTGGTTTATAACAATAACTATATTATGTATTAAAAAATCATACTATTTAAATAAATTAAAGCTATAATATAACATTTAATATCATCTAATTAGTACCAAAGATTCTAAAATATTAGTGTAAAAAAATAGTTTTGTGGGTTAGTCTTGTATTTTCTGGATTTTGTGTGCGTTTTATATTTATAATCTAATTTATAAATAATAAACACAATCTAGCA
>JARYGA010056900.1:0-14954 GCA_030545235.1 Helianthus tuberosus
ATATCTCAGTGTACGAATTGAATTTTAACGTCGAACCAACACCAAACTTCAAGTGCCACACCCCTCTATATATACTGGAAAAACAGCTCCCTCGAGTGGCGTGAGGGGCTGGTGCGTGGCGCGAGGGACACCCCCTAGCATAGGGTAGCCTCGTGTCTCAGTAGCTTGGGTGAGTCGACGGTTCGTAAAATTTCGAATTCTATCGTAAACTATTTAGATAATATCAACTAGGAAATACCCCCCTGAGTTTTAGGGGCCCGGATCCTGATTCCGATTGTTCTGAAAATTTTAGGGGTTATGCAGGATTACTTGGGGGTCTCAATTAGGGTTTCTTATTGGGCAAAATAAAATAAGAAATAGTAATTTTGATGAGAGTTGTTACAAATATATACCTATAGACCTGCAAGCATGCAGAAAAGTGTATCAGACAACGCTGGTGAATTCACAGTTTTATGAAAACGTTTGATTACCAAGTGTTTAATCCAGTTTAATAACAATTCCGAATGTAATGTTGATAATAACTCGAGTACCGTACAAGATGGCTCCAGATTATTTTTGCCCTTCCCCAATGCCCCTATCTAAGCATTGGTCATGACTGGGTCATTAGTTCACACCCGTCCTCCCAGGTACGGGGTGAGGGTGCCAAACCTAAATAACGCTATCAACTAATACCCCATTACCTCTCAGGTAACAAACAAGATGGGACTTAATGGTGATAGGAATTGAGTGTATTATCTAACATTCCAGTTTTTACCCAAAGGCTTATTCCTCTCAGGAATACCCAACTGATTATCCCACCCATCGGGACGCGTGCTCAAGAGAAGTGAACTCACCTTAGATTTGATCGGTATGTTAAGTTACCCGTCCAAGTTGGTCAACCCAAACCCTACCGTGATTACCAATCAACATCAGTTTCTCAAACAATCAAGTCACTTATTTCACACAGTTTGCATCTATCACAAGATCACCTTATAATGCATATCAAGTACTCAATTATCATAATAACATTTAACAGATGTATTGACTACCCACACGAGTCAAGTCAAGACCCTCATATCTAGTTAACATTACTATCATATCACAAATAGAATATTACAAGCACAAGTGTCCACTAACATAACGTCATCACGGTTTCACTGTCCCGAACGATTGCCTTTACAACGAAGAATCCCTTTTGGCTAAGGTTTATTCTTCGTCGAGTATGATTACGACGAAGAGTCCAAATGGTTCGTCTATTACTAGTCGACGAAGAACTAATCTTCGTCGTCCTGGGTTCTTCGTCGGGGGTAGTCCCTCGTCGCTGCATTTCACAGATGATCATGATGTCCTACATTTCTGCTAAATCAGTTACATTCGAAACACCTTTCCAATATTCATGAAACCTCTAATCATCACTAGTATTCATTAACATATTTATCACTATGATCAATATTCCAATGGATCAAATAACAAAATATCTTCCAAATATTCGGCATAGATCAATCAGTTCATCGACATTCCATCTACTAACAACCCGATTCAACAGCTCATTATTTCATAAAGCAAGTTAATCATCAATTGCCATAATCATTCCAATCATCATTAAGTTTATTCTAAATACATAATCATCACCGAGTGGTCTTTCAACCGCGAGTTAATTCATGTTATGAATTGTTATCTAGTCACACATAAACATATCCCTGATCTATACTAAACACATTCATGATCATGTTATAGCACAAAATCATCGACATCCATTCCCTAAAGTCACCGAACACGTTACAATAGGTATTGGTACGTTCATATAAATCATTGCAATCTATATTCAAACAGCCCTAGGTTATTGACATTAAAGTCAGACCACAAGTTTGATTCATCAATTCATTATTATAAGCGATCATGTCATATAGCTCTAATAATCATCAACCAAATCATGTAATGCCTATGATCCAAAATTAATTCAGTAGATCTATGTACTCATGCAACACACACATAATACACATACTCAAGAACAACTAAGGTGCGAATTAAGTTAGTGATGAACATACTGACCGAGTGTTAAAAGGAGAGTTCTTGATCTGAAAAGAAGAGTTCCAACAAGCTTGGGTGGTCGCTGGTTCAAGAGAGGAAAAGTAGAAGGATTCGCCGCCCATATTAATGTAAAGGCATTAGTGGTGCTTGGAGTCGGGCTCGAGTTGGGCTTGACAAGACTTTGGCCGAGACCCCTTTTGGCGACGAACTCTCTCAATATGATGAAGATCATTCTTCGTCCAGGTGAGTGAAGACGAAGATCATTCTTCGTCAAAGAAGATTGGTGGCGGTGAAGGTTGTGTGACGAAGACCTATTCTTCATCAAGATGGTTGTGAAGAACTCTAGTTCTTCATCAAGTGTGTTTCAAATCAGAGGTTTTATGAACATATTATGACAAAACATTAGATATCATGTAATGCCAAACGTAACAATACTTAACCCTCCACATAAGCACCAGATACAACGTAAAAGAATCGTGAGAACATGATTTGTGAAACAAGTGACGCGTAAGGAAAGACCTTGAAATTTCGGGTTGTCACAATCTTAACACACGATTGTGTTAAGATTGCTTTTATATGATAAACCGGAAAAGTGGATTTAACATAAATAAATAATTAAATCCGTACATGATGTGAGCAACGAGATTAGCGCAAGCTTCAAACTTGTGAAAAACGTCACCACAAGGTGATCGTGATCAAAGAAACGATTCAATGAAGTCAAAGACCAAACAAGCCTGTTATGTTTCAAAATAAATGAAGTGCTTGTTGGGATTATTTCGAATATAATGGCCTCAATCCATCATATGGAATCTTGAATCAAATATACTACGAGCAAGTTCAACGATTGAACTTGATTTGGGCACATTCCAACAATGAATTCATGTATCAATAAGAAAGTTTCAACATGGCCACAACGAAAAACCATGTATGTCACTCAAAAGAAAATGAGTTTTCCAAGAAACCCGTTGACTCGATACCAAGGAGTCAACATTTTGCAATAATACAGGTCGTCTAGAATACAATGCAAAGATCAAGTATAGCGAAACAGTATTTGGACTTTGATAAAGCATCAATTGGGAGTGAAACCACATGCACAACAAAAAATGCATGCGTATCGGATGAGTTTGTCAAGAAATGAAACAATTAAGTGTTCACTATCATGAAATAAAATCTTCATGGTGCAATGACCATTAGGGGGAGCAGAAATACGAAAATCTACTCGTTATATGCAAAAGTCAGAATTTCAATAAAAGAAATTTAAGGACTTTACCTGGAATTTCGCGTGATAACCGTTTGTTAGTTGACATTACCATGGAATGTCGAACATAGCGTAATCGTCATTAATGAAGTAGGGGGAATGCGAAGACATGTGACTTCTTTTGCAGCGCCAATAGTTGTGAGTCTCATTAGGCTAACCATCGACTGTTGTGAAATCTTGTTTTAACGTACCCTAGCATGATTCGTGCCATTTACATGATCACGTGGCAAAGTATTGCACTTCGGTTGTTGTTCTCCAGCTGAGGAGATTAGCATCGTTGTTGTCGTGCCCATTTGTGTTTCCCCAAGGCCTTGCCTCGAAAGTCGTGTGTGATGTACTTCGACGTCTGTTGACGTGTAGTTTAAGATTCACGTATAGTTGCGCAATATCATTACGTTCCATGTAGATTACCTGCTGGGGTAACTAAGATAGCATAGACGACATAATATAATGGTGTTTGCGCGAGTTAATAATCGCAGTTCCTACGTGGGGACCTTTAATGAATTTTGACATAAGTTTCTCATCAAGAGTTTTCCAAAGGTCCTATATGCGTGTTATCAAAACCCTCCAGGTTTTGCTTACTGTCTGTAATCGCTTCGTGTACCGTGTATCAAAGACAACACTTGTGTATTTTTAAAACAAAAATGGTTACTCATTGTTTTCGGCAACGGTTGGAACCCATATTCAAGTCTTAGGCGTTCTGTATGCGTTCAATTCTTGATATCTAAGTCCCTAGAGGATAGTGAGGTTAAAGCCTAGGTATCTCTACAGAAACCTAATTCGCTGAAACCTATAGCTCTGATACCAATCTGTCACACCCCGAAAATATCAGAGCTGGCGTGACTGGACTGGTATCTTCATTGCGTAGCGGAAGTGTTTGAGCTAAGAATTCTAGAATGCGAACACCCGCTAAGTACTCGAAATCCCTTGGGTTCTCCTATTCCAACCGTTCCTTAGTTTGTAACATGCAACCTAAGAAAGAACATGCGAAAAATCAACATAAAGTTGAGCGAGTTCATAGTTTGTTTGTTTGTATCAAATGCGTTTTAAAACACTTGAAATCTTGCATTTGAAAAACCGGTTTGTGAGATCTTAATATCTCAAAGCATTTGAAATGTCGTCTTTGTATATCGGTAATGAAATGTTTTCTGTTATGTTTATAAACCGATATATGTAACTGTTGAGTTTGTAAACCAGTTATGAAATGTTTTCTGTCGTATCTGTAAAATGGTATTGAAATGATTTCTGTCATCTTTGTGAACCGGTATTGAAATGTTTTCTGTTATCTTTGTAAACCGGTATTGAAATCATAGTATGTAGGATACCTATGGAATCTAAGGATCAATCAGTGTGTAGCTAATACACTGACCTATGCCATAAGTAAGTAACCAAACCGAGACAACTTTGTTATCATTTGGGATCACAAAAGCACTCATAAAGGGTTAACAAACCCGGAGTGGAGCACGCCTCAAACTCGATAGATCTATACCTTTTGCACCTTGGTCACTACGTGATTACTGGTTACTAATGTCATCCTCCTACTTACGCACAGTGATCTATTATCATCTAATTCCATAGCTACATACCTAGTGTTAAAATACGTGTGTTATTGGGCCTTTGCCCATGTCCTTGGGCCTTTGCCCATGTCATTGGGCCTTTGGCCACGTCATTGAAACTCATGCATGTTTCGAAAACCTTGTATTGTTGTAAAAACTGGTAAGTTTAGCATGAACTTTTCGTAAACAATTTGAGTTCGTTGAAATCCTGTTGCGAAATGGTTTAGAAATATATATAGTTTTCGTTCATCGAAATATTGTGTACTTTTGCGAAACTTGCATGTCTTTCCATCCCCGAAAACATTTATAAAAATGTAAAACAGTAAAAAGTGGGGGTTATGAACTCACCTTGACATTCTTGTGCAAAGCTAGCTTAACGTGATTCCGTGATATCATTCCAAGAAGGTGAGCTCGCTAGCGTGCAACTAAAGCATTCCTAATCAAGGAATAATGATAAGTTTCTAATTAAACGTAGCTAAACTACGTGTCCGAGCTATACCGAGTCGTTAACAAATGACTCTACGAATGTGTTCTTACTTGACTTAGAATAACCAATCTATGGTTATTTGATCCCGTTCATAATCGGGATAAAACTAAGTCTCGAAAACGACTTAGTTTTCAAATGGTTTAGAATATATATATTTATATATTTAAATATAAATATACTTACGGCTTCGTCTTAGTGGTCGCGAATAGAAGTACGTAGATCGATAGTAGTACGACCCTCCGTAGCTTTCGTATGATGAAAGTATATATTTATTCAAGTACACACACACACACACACATATATATATATATATACATATGTTTAAAATCTCGTCATTTGAATGGAATATATCCAACTATATTCATGTTATAAAAATATTTGAGTTTGAAACGATCGAGATAATATAATAATTATATTCATTTTATAGGATTTCGAACACTGAATGTTTGAAATATAAACTTTAGATTCCGTCGTTTGAAATAAATATAAAACAATTATATTTATAAATATAAACGGCATCTGAAATAAATATAAACAATTATATTTATTTTATAAAAATTATATGAGTAACGACGTTTAGAATAAATATAAACGATTATATTTGTTAGAAATCTGCCTTATATGTTATATAACGCCGCTAAAATAAATATACTTCTATATCTATTTTTATAAGGAAACTAGAGTTTCGATTGGTGTCGTTTTTAAGATATAATCACGTTTTGTAATTCGGGTTTTTAACGAAAATCGGGCAGAGTTTCCTCTGTTTTTGGAACAACCCGACAACTAACGTGTCGATATATTTTATCAAAATTCAACAATAATCAACGCAATGTAATCAAAATGTAATTTTCACCAAGATATCAAAACCTAAACTAGTAAGTAATCGAGTTGGGCCGAGCTCGGTTGCGTATAACTATCAAAAATCTAAACTAACGTATATTAACTCGCCACTTCTAGTTTGTTACCGGTTCTTCGAGTTGACCGCTGTTGACCCGAGTTGACTCGGGTTTGACCGAGTCATTGACTGGCGTTGACCCGAACTGAAACCAGTTGAGCGAACCATTGACCGCATTTGACCGTTTGACCAAATTTAACTGTTGACCTGAGCTTTGACTCAACCGAATCTGAACCATAACTCAAACCGCTGACCTGTGGTTGACCAAACCAAAACTGAGACCCGAACCCGTAACTTGAACTAAAACACCCAAAAGTAAAACCCCGAACCATCTCGTGACTGAGACGAGATACAAGCTAAAACTTGAGCCGAAACACACCTGGCTTTAACATGAACTTTGCTGAACTCCCATCTCCGCCGCCGGACTCCGCAGCCATCGCCGGTTGCCGGAAAACAGTCGCCGCCACCATGTACGGTGGTGTTGCCGCCGTCTCCTCTACTCCGTCTGTCTCTATCCTCATCGACACTCTATCTCTCCTCGCCGTTCTCTCTTCTTCTTCGATCTATCACCGGAAAAACAGGGAACCGGGGTGTGGTTGTGGCTGTCGGAAACACGAAGAAGAAGGGGGGTTGTTTGCCGTTGGGTGTCTCGACACCAGAGCGCCTCCACCATTAATTCCGATCGCCGGAACTTTAACAGTGGGAGAGAGTGGATGCGAGGTAGAGAGGAATCTCTTGTCTGTGTTTAGAGTGTGTGAAGATGTTAGAGAATTAGGGTTTTCATATGAAGGAGAAGTGAGGGAGATGAGAGCAGTGGTGTGCGTATGTATGGATCTGAGTTTTAAAAGAAGATAAGGTTATCACTACCTTTATATAGGTAGGGTTTGCTTAGTGGGCTTTGGGCTTGGGCCCAAGGCCCACAAGTCCAATCTCGTGTTATAACTGGCCCGTTAATTCCTACGAACCGTTTTTTCCACCCGCTCGTCATAAGTTATCATTGAATATAATTCTAGGGCCGTAAGTAAGTGAAATTCTGTCAGTGCTCGTCGTTGGCGCGCTCGTTCGTCATTTACGGTAATAATCGCGTAAAACTGAGTTGTTGCCGTTTTTAAACCGTTTTATGATCCGATTTCAACTACGATTATAGAAATACAATTACGAATCTAAATATATCTAGAAATTTAAGTTTCGGAGGTATTACGTGTCTCTGATGCTTCTGGTTTGTTGCCGGTGCGCTCTGACAGTCGCGTTTTTCGTTCACGTTTGCATCTTGTGATGTTTGGAAGCATGATGTTTTCACAAAACCACATTCATAAGTATAAGTTATATGCATAAACTTTGTATTTTCCAGCCTTGTCAGTAGTTTGTACGGTATAAGTTCGTTATCGTTTAACGCTTGGCAGTTTTCTCACAATCCCACATACGGGCACTATAAAGTTAGATAGGCGTTCCTAGGCATTCCAAAAGCCTAATTAAGTTATTTCGTGTCTTAAACACTATTTATTAGCAACTTAAACCCTTGTTAATTGCGTAATTAAAAGCTGTTAATTACCGGTTATGACAGATGCAGTGTGATACATCACTATCTATCTCTCCGTCCCTCTACACAAATAATCATAAGTACTTGAACTTAGTCGTTTGCCTTGGCTCGGCTCATTAACAACCCTAGACTACCATTCTCCAATTAAAAGTTAGTGTAAAGATAAAAGACAAATGTGTCTTAACATGAGAAGTGAAGGAAACTTTTTTTTTGAATTTTTTCCCATCTACTTAATGATGTGTAAATCACAAATCCCTTCCATAAGAAAGAGTATGATTATGTATGCATTTCGTCGGTAAATTACGCCATCCCAATAGAAGGGATCACTTTACAACAACAACCATACCTAGTAAATCCCACAAATAGCAAGCTATTGGTGGGGTCTGGGGGAGGTAGGTTGTAGGCAAACCTTACTTCTGGCTGCTTCCAGGGAGATCCCCGCCTCCAAAAAAAAACAATGGACAGATGGACGAAAGATGAATAAGTAGAAAGCGTAGTTGTATTCAGATATATCATCAGAAAACACCATATAGGCATAAATACAAGAACCTCATCATATGTAATCCCCCCTCAAGATAAAGCTAGGAAACATCCATACCCTCCCCTACCCTAAAATCCTTAACCTTAATCCTACATCTTCACCGACTCCTATCCTGAACCATGTCCTCGGATAGGTGCAACTCTACCAAATCTTGCCTAGTTCACTCATCCTAAGTCAACTTGGGCCTGCCTCTACTTCTTCTTTCTTTCTTTCTTTCACTGTCACGGTTCCCACTGCTCTAACTCGCTCTGTCGACTGCCTCCTCTTCACATGCCCAAACCATCTCAATCTCCTCTCTTTTATGTTGTCTGGTATAATAGCTACTCCTAACCATTCCCTATAAACCTCACGTCTTATTCGGTCTAACATCGTGTGGCCACACATCCATATCAACTTCCCCATCCTCATCTTTGCTACCTCCATCTGGCGCGCATGTGTCTTATTGATGGCTCAACAATCTGTCCTGTATAACTGAGCAGGTCTAACTACGGCCCTATAAAATTTTCCTTTTAATTTTGTTGGGAACCTCCTGTTACACAAGATCCTAGTGGCTGCTCTCTACCTTCACCAGGCAACCTGGATGCGGTGCGATACATCACTATCTATCTCTCTGTCCCTCTACACAAACAATCATAAGTATTTGAACTTAGTCGTTTGCGGGACCACTTGACCCTCAATGGTGACTTAAGTGTCCTCGTTGTCACCTGCACGGCTGAAATCACAATAAAGGTATTCAGTCTTAGAGTGACTAATCCTAAAACCTTTGCCCTCTAAACTTTCCCAAATCAGTCTACATGGCACACTATTATATGCCTTTTCAAGGTCAACGAACACCATATGCAGATCTCGCTTCTTGTCCCTGTACTTTTCCATTAATCTCTGTAGAATGTGGATTGCTTCCATAGATGAGCGCCCTGGCATGAAACCAAACTCGTTTACTGTAACCTAAGTTTCTCTTCTAATCCTAGTCTCAATTACCCACTCCCATATTTTCATAGTGTGGCATAGTAGCTTAATCCCTCTGTAATTCCAACAACAATGGGCATCTCCTTTGTTCTTATACAAGGGCACTACGTGTAACGCTCTGCGTTTTCATAACTTTCCATATTTAGAAACCGTGGTTCATACCCCTATTTTTGGAAACTTTGTATCTTTGTATTCGTCGCTTCGTTTTAATCGTCGAAAAATCCTTATCTTTAATTTAATTCGTTCTTAAATATGGTTATCTACCTATCCGATATTAATTAATATTACTATTTAAAAGCTTATTTTTTTATAATATCTAGTTAGTCTCGTTAGATATTAAAGTTAGTAAACTAACCTAGTTAGTTTATATTATAAAGATATATTTCTTTTAAACTAACAAGACTAGATTAATTAAATCATAGGGACTGATTTTGTAAATTTCAAAACTATTAAATCAGCTATAACTAAAAGATTGGACATGCCCAACCCTAGCCGCATACGTGCATCTGCTTCTTCATCTTCTACAACTCAAAACCCTAAATCTAATTATACACATATATGCAGAGTATCAAGTGCCCTCAAATCACTTTTACAAAACATTCATTTACACTTTGCCTCACCTGCTACCCCCTTCTCTCCCTCGTCTCCTACTCGGCAGCCACACCAGCCGGCTGTCGAAGCCGGTGTTCCGGGTACACACACATCCACAACCACCCTCTAACCCCTCTTCTTCTTAAACCATCACCCACACCTCTGTTCGAGGAACGGCCAACCACCACCATTTCGGTGGTGGCGTATGGCAGCGAGTGCTCAGAAGAGAGAAGAAAGACAAGGAGAGTGAGAGATGAGAGAGAGGAATCAGAGACGCAGCAACGCCATCCGTGGCGACGGCGGCGACGGCGAGATCTCGACGGGCCGACGTCGGCAGCGGCTGGGTTCTGGCAGTTCGGGTCTTGAGTTGGGCTCCGGTTTGGGTCTCGCAACACAGTTGTTTCAAGGCCACTGGTTTGAGTTGTTTCAGCTTTGGCTCCGGTTCGGGACTCGCATGCCGATTCAGGTAAGAATCTGGTTCCATTCGATTCGGTTTCATTCTTTTGATTTTCGGTTCGATGTTTTAATTTTGAGGACTTTGGTTCGATTCAGATTTGGTTCGGGTCCACCTTGGTTCAGTTTGGCTTCCGGTCAAACCAGGTCAAACCTGGTCAACTGTGGTCAAACAGTCGCGGGTTCGAGCCAACATCAGACAACAGCCGCTTTGGTTCGTTTCGGTTCTGTTTCGACTCGGTCAAACCGAGTCAACTCGGTCAACGGCTAGTCAAACTCAGTCGGACACGGTCAACGCTTCGGCACGAGCTTTGGTAAAAATTATTAACGACGAGAATTTTGTTTATATTATTGTACAATTCGTATTATTTAGGTTAAAACTGAACTCAAATCGTCGATTCATAATTTATTTATTTTGTTTGATAACTTCACCAAAAGATATACATATATTATTGATAAAATTGTAATGGCGTTTTGTAAAATAATCGACAACAGTGTTGTCGGGATCGTCCAAAAACAGAGAAAACTCTGCCCGTTTTTCGTCAAAATATATATAAATATATGTAAATATCTATGTATATATATATAAATCTATTAAGCTTTCCTCAATATATATATATATATAAATATACCTATTATAATTTTTCGTCAAATATATATATGTATATATCCGTTATACTTTTCGTTAAAATATATACATTTGTCTAATACGTTTTTCGTTAAATATATATATACCAAATATGCTTTTCGTCAAATATATATATATATATATATATATATATATTCATTATTTTGCCAACACACCTACAACCCTTTTTATGAAATCAATTTAGAGTTTTCTTTCATAAACGGTGTTAATTATATACGTACATTCAAATTCCACTTTGAATCCTCCGTCATTAATCCGTTTTACTCATGTGACAACCCGTAATTTACGGCACCTAATTACGTGATTAGCATATGATTAACGCAATAATAATTAGTGTTTACAGAGCAAATTAACTTAATTAGGCCTTTGGAGTGCCTAGGAACGTTTATCCGACTTTGCAATACGCGTATGAAGATTCGCGTGGAATCTGCGGAACATCAAATGACAACGAACTGATGCCGTACAAAATACTGACGACACCGACAAACACGGATTTTCTAAGAATATATTTATGCTTATGGAGTTTGGGTTGCGATAGCGGGTCTCGTAGGAATTACGGGCCGTTTAACCACGGGGATTGAGCTTGTGGGCCCTGGGCCCAAGCCCAAAACCCACAAGCCTAAACCTGCACATAATATGTTAGAATCCCATCAAAATCTATAAGATTTTGCTAAACCTTAGCAAATCTGTCCAAAATCTTGAAAAATCTCTACAAATCCCTTCAAAAGATTTTGATTCAAAGGGTAAAATATATAACCTGAATATAATGTAAATACACAAAAGAAACTTAACCCTCAAATCTCTATATAAAGGGATCCATATGCAGACATTTATACACACACAAATATAACAATCAAACACAGAGCCAAACATCTCCTCCTTCTCTCTCGGTTACATATATCAGACAACAACCTCTCAAATATACAAGACACACACACCTCGTTTTCTCTCATCCACTCCGGTGACCGGAGATCGGAGCTCCGGCGACCCGATTAACCGGCCGGACATACCCCTCCGACACCCCTCTTTCCTCCTCTGTCTCAGTTCCGGCGACAAACACAGGGAACCGGCGGCTGCCGGTGGTCTTCCCCGACAAGCGAGACCCCTCCCCCTTTTTTCTGCGATTTTTGACATGTGGTCACACCGACCGACCGTCAGTCGGTTCGTTGATCCGACGGTCTCTGCTTTTGACCGAAGGGTTACAAAGGTTGATGGTGATATTGTTGATGATGAAGATGACGGAGAAGATGGTGGTGGTAGGGACGACGCCGGCGGCGGGGCGGTCGGAGACTCGGACCGGCGGTCCTTGTCTCGATCCGGTGGTTCCTTTTGGGTCCGACAAGTTCAGGTGATTCAGGTACCAGGTTCAGCAGATCCTGGTTCGGGTGTTCGGGTCAGCCGCGGTTCAAGCCTCGGTTCAAGCCTCGGTCCAGCGGATTCAGGTCACGGTCCAGTCAACGAGATGTTACGGCCTTTATTTTCGGGCTTGGTCAAGCTGTGGTCAACAGTTTCATGCTCGGGTCAAAGTTTCGAGTCAACTCGGTCGAAGTCAGCCGGTCAACTCGGTTGACTCGGTAACCCAGTCAACATTTTCGACGTTCAACACGAGAAATGGTAAAGGTTTAAACGATAAGATTGGTTTGTTATTTTTATATATGATGTTAATACTTACGTGTCAAAACAAGCTCGAACCGAACGTTTAGAATATAGTTTACATTGCGATATATTTGACAAAATACATATATCTAAATTGCATATTGTTGAATTTTGAAAATAGCGACAACTTATGTTGTCCGGTGTGTCCAAAAACAGAGGAAACTCTGCCCGTTTTTCGAGAAAAACCCTTAAACACGACAAGTATTATATTTCAAAAACGACGCTTAATGGAATTCGAGTTTATAATACTTCAAACCTTGATAATTCCAAACGCTTTTACAAATAAATATAATGTTATATTTATTTCGAACGTCGTTAACTCGTATACTTTTACAAGATAAATATAGCTCATATATTTATTTCGTATATCAAACAACACGACTTTGTTGTATAAAATAAATATAGTTGTATATTTATTTCAACACGCGAAATCTTTTATAAAATAAATATAACTTTTTATATTTACTTCAAGCGCCGAAACGGCATATACGTATATTTTTGGCAAATATACACAAGACGTGATATATATAATACAAGTTATTATATATTATTTTCATACGAAACGCGATATATGATACGAGTTTGTTATATGATATTTTTATAGAAATATTCTTTTATACACGTATGACTACTCGAGACGGCTAACACACTTACAATGATATATTTTTATATTTTTATATAAATATTTATTCATTTTAAGTCTCTCGGAAACTAAGTCTTTTTCAAGACTTATTAAACTGCTACTGACATTAAACGAGACTTAACATATATAACTTAATCTTTTCCATTAAGTTAACAACTTACCGTTGAATCGTTCGATTAACGATTCGGTAGAGCTCGGTGACACGTAGATTAGTTACCACTTTTATTTAGAAACTTATTAGATATTCCGTGTTAGGAATATTGTAGAATGCACGCTAGCGAGTCTCATCTTGGAAACGACATCACGAAGTCGTAATTAGCTCGCTTTGCACAAGAATATTCAGGTGAGTTCATAACCCCACTTTTTACTGTTTTACAGTTTTGTAAATGTTTTCGGGGTGGAAAGACATGCACGTTTTGCAAAAACAAACAAAGTTTTTAACAAACGCAACACTAGTATTTCTAAATCATATTACGAAGGGATTTCAAGGAACTCAAATGATTTACGAAAGGTTTATACTAAACATACCGGTTTTTACAAAACAAAGATGTATTATCGAAATGAATGATTTTCATGACTAGGGATGGATCGTTTGGTAATGATATATAGAGAATGAGGAGCCAGCCTTAGTGGCTGGGGAGGCTAGCCTTAGTGGCTGGGGAGGATCAGCCTTAGTGGCTGGGGAGATTCAGCCTTAGAGGCTGGGGTAAAATACATGTTACAATTTTTTACAGACATTTTTTACACGTGGTATGTTTAGCGTAAGGAGGGTTACTACTTAGATCATGTGAGTGGGTAGGCGGAAACTTGAGGCCATTAATCCTCAGGGTAGGACCGAGGGGCAGGAGCGGTAGATCTATCTGGGTGTAGCGAGCCCAGCCCCAGGCCCAAACAGAACGGACCTCGGGGTGACTTTGTACCCAACGCATAAATCTGCTAGGTTTGAGTCTTCCTACTTGCACTTCACACATATCAATGGCCTTGCAAACCATTGGTGATCTCTTTTTCCTTATTTGCTACATACCAGGGATTTTATACTTACGAAAACTTCTTGTTCATACAAATTAACTACCATGTTTTATACAAATTCAAAGAATTATGCGGGTATGGAGTCAAATCAGGGTGGGCATTGACGGTTATGCGAACATTACAAATACAAGACTTTACAAATACATGGTTTTATGAACATAACGTGTTACAAACACAACGTTTCCATATAACTTGGCAAGAAAATGATTTTTAAATTCATTTTCTCAATACTATTTCAAAAACCGGTCATTCCAAAGATTTATTTCAAATCTTTCAAAACTCAAAAGATTTATTTCAAACCTTTCACAACTCAAAAGATTTATTTCAAATCTTTTACAAACAAACTATGAACTCGCTCAACTTTATGTTGACTATTTCGCATGATTCTTTCTCAGGTTGCGTTTTAAGACAAAGCACGGTTGGAATAGGAGAACCATCGAGAGTCGAGTACTTGGTGGGCGTTTATTTTCTAAAAGACTTAGCTTATTTGCTTCCGCTGTGCAATGAAGATACCAGTCCAGTCACGCCAAGCTCTAATAATTTCGGGGTGTGACAGATTGGTATCAGAGCTATAGGTTACAGCGAATTAGGTTTCTGTTGTGATACCTAGGCTCTAACCTCACTTTTCTCTGGGACTTAGACTATTAAGACGTTGAATACATACAAAACGCCTAGTACTC
>JARYGA010056901.1:0-63808 GCA_030545235.1 Helianthus tuberosus
CAGTAGTCATGTGATTGGATATCCCTTAAACTTTGATTTGTGGATTGTTTGGAGTCCCCCATCAAATCAAATGATGTGCTACCACAATCACCCATGCATACATGGAATCTTGCAATTCTTGAGAAACAAGTTAAGCATTGGAAATAACTTTCTCAAACAGTGTTTTTATTTTATCATTTGTAAAATATAATGATTCCTGGGTTTTGGTTAACGCGGAAGAAGATGGCAAAGTGTGCAAAGGAATTGAAGGGATGAAGATAGAAGCAAGCAAATCAAAAATTATAGAACAAAGCATGATGTTTTTCTTGACATGGATCCTCATACAACAGTATATGATGTTTTCAACCCAAGTGTGTGTATTTAAAATTTCAGATTTCAAATTAACTTGATTTTAAAAATCTCTTTGATTTAGCTACTATCCTTATCTTATCGAGTATGAATTCTACACATTATTGTAAATTTTCATATCGTATTATTATTTTTTATTATCAACACCACGTAATACACAGGTATGTAACCTGACATGTTTATATAATACAAAAACAAGTTAGTTTTGTAATGTGGCTTCTCTATGAATAAGTCTATTTAAAATAAGCGGAATAGAAGGTTATAAAATATAGGCTGACGAGCTTAATTTTTTTTCTTTGGATTTGTGTCTTTAATGTTAAATTCTTTCACTTTAATTTTAATAAATAAAATATATATTTGCGCTTTACATTTTAATGTAGGTTTAAATTGTGGCAATTGTTTTCGGTTTTGATTGTAGGTTTCAAAAACTTAGTCGATTTGGGGATTTTGGTCTAGAATGGTGCTACAATTAGTTACATTGGCGGTGGGTGTAGGCGTTGGTGTTTCCCGGTGGGGTGGTTGGCGGATGGTAGTGTTCACAATCTGTATTGGAGAGAAAAAGATTGTAGTATTTGTTTATAAAACATATGTCAAGACCTCTCAAAAACTCGTTACCACGATACATTAGTATCATTCAAAAACAAATCGGTTTGCACATAGAATAGTATATTTTGCACCCTTAAGAAATAACCACTCGTTTGAGTACCACCAGTTGATGAACTCAAAATTGGAATCTAGAAAAAGATGGAAATTTGGGCAGAATCAACAATTTTCATGTTTAGGTGTCTTTATTAACCTTGATTACCAAATTAGATTTCTCATTAGATGATTGTTTAGTTGTTCCCGGTACATCTCCTTCATGTCCAAAATATTAGCTCGAAGCTCTTAAGACTAAAAGAATACATAATATCACCATATGGTATGATATCTAAGACATAGAGGTGACAATTCGATCTATTAATAACTCGTCAATTCAAAATAATTAGCCAGTTTAATTAAACAACCAGAATCCAATATTTTTTATTTAATATGATATGATATAATATCACATAACATGACATAATATGATATAGTATCATATAAAAAATTATTCTTTTCTCATATATCGTATATATATTACTATGTTTAAAAAAAAAATAAAGTTAGAAAGAGAAATCATATGTATGTAAATATAAAAATAGGAAAATTTACATATATGTAATATGAGTAGGGTTATTGTAAAAAGGATGAAAATTCTAAGAAGTATAGGAAACCATAAGAGGAGAACACGTGTCCAAGGGGGCAAGAGTAGAGTCGTTTAATAGGAAAAAAGAAAGAAAGATGCACATGCTTTTCACATGCCAAGGACCTAGCACATGCAAGTTCCCCTGTCATTTTTAAATGTCCGTAACTTTTTTATAACATTAAAAAAATACACCATAAAATCAAGTGTTTCTTTAATATGAGTTTACTATCTCTATATTTTCAAAAAAAAAAAAAAAAATGAAAACTCATATGCGTAAAATACAAAGGACAACATACTAAAACATCATGGGGATAAAACTAAAACACAGTAAACAACGGACTAAAAACACCATGAATAGCAGACTAAAAATACAATGGACAACATACTAGAACACCATTGACTTAAAACACAATGGACAGCAAACTAAAAACATCATGAAAAGAGACAAAAACACAATGGAAAATAGATTAAAAGCAACATGGATAATAGACTAAAACCACAATAGACAGAGTTAAAGCATGTGCAGACTACAAACACAATGAACAAACTTATACGTTATTATATGTATTTTTGTTTAAATAATAACGCACAAAAAAGTTATTAATGTTTAAAGATGAAGGATGAATATGAGCTTTGCATGTGGAGAGAGAAAGTCAACAATGTAGGTTATTTCTTTATATCATTACCCTTCTTTTCTTATGTAATTTCCATCCACTTCAGTGGCGGAACCAGCCTATTAAATCAGGGGTATCCCAAAAAGAAATTTACCGTGCAATCATACAATATTAAAAAAACGAGAATAAATAAATAAAGTAAAACAAATACCTAATATATTTGTCCTCTTCTTTTTTCATAGTTTAAATCTTTCCATCACGCGTCCACTTTTACTTTATGAAAAAATCCTTTTTGACTACACAAACAATGGCATTGTTCAAAAATTTCGGGCCATTCGATTGCGTATAAAACATGCCCATTGCCTCCCCCATAATCAACATATAAATGGGACTATTTTATTATTATTTTGAGTCTTGGGCTAATGGGCTAGCTTAATAGGCTATTAACAATTATGTTTGGGCTTGTAAAAAGAATTAGATTTACACTCTTATACTATCCTATTTTTATGGTTAGGGGTATCCTCGTATTTTTTAAGGGGTATTTTTTGTATAAAAACGAAAAAAATAACACTGCGAATACATGGTTGAGCCGCTACGGCTGCATATATTGTGGTTCCGCCTCTGATTCACTTTATCCTCAAACTAATCTCAACAATCAAATCCCAAGATTAATAGCCCAAATTCCTTATTATCCTTTCTACCACAAAAAAAACCCTTTCTTTTTAACCTAAGACTATCTAATATATATGTAATTAATCCATGCATATATCTAAATTATTTTTCATATGTAATATATAGAAAATACCATTAAATAAAATAAAGTTTGCTTATTTGATAGGAGTTCTGAGTTCTCGCAGCTCTTGCAACTTGATGTATACATGACGATGACATTGCATGTTTATAAGCATAACATGTTGAGTAGTAAATTAAAAATTTGAAACCCTATGATTTTTTTTCCAAATCAAATGAATAGTGAAAGTGGAGGTTGCCATTAAAACTTAATAAATACAAAAAATTAAAAATAAAAGTAACTCAAATATAAATTATTGTTAAATTACTTGTCACATGATTTTGCATTTACTCTTTATATAATCTAAAGATTCGGACTAAGAATTTGTCCTTAAAACAACCAACGGATTCAATATTATCTAAATTTCAACCACCCCTCATAAACTCACTTGTAGCATCTGGTGTGATGAAATCAGCCGGATTCATGTTGAATGAGCATACTAAATTAGTCATGGTATTTGTTTTGAGCTCACCTTGGATGTGTTTCTCTTCATTGAAACGGCTCGCCAAGAGAATGGCAACCTCCATTTCAACGGGATCTCCAACATCAGTTATGCGACAGTGACTTGCAGGATCATTATAAATATCCCGCATTAAGCGGTATTTTCTAGGTTTTCTACGATGTTGCTTTCTGGCTCCTTCATTGTTACATGCAACTACATTGTGTCTGGCGCTAGAATCTTTATTGACTGTCTTGTTAAGTTTGTTTTGACCATTGTTGACCTTTCTCATAGTCATTTCCTACATTACAATTAATTAATCATATTTGTAAAACAAAAAAAATTGGCTCAAAATGTTTAAAAATAAAAGGTCATATTCGCTATAAGAAAAACTAAACCTAAGAATTTATATCTGAATATATCAAATAACACAAAAAGGACCAAACTTTCAATCCAATAAAAGAACTTTCCATATGCTTTAAATGAAATTATTCATAAAGCCTACAAAATCGTTAAAGAATGAACACTTGCAGACCAAATTATAAATGATATACATACCAAATTGAAAAGTTGAGAATTCACTTGTTTCAATGGCTTCTCCCTGCGATGAATGTATATTGAAAGTAATTTTCGATTAACAGTCCACACCAACAAGCTTATAAATCAATCTTCACACAACTGCTACTGCAAAACTAAAAAAAGTATGGAACAAAATTACAGACAGAAACATGTTTACGTGATCGAGTTAAAGAAATATAACGAGTTACATATGAATGCGGTATAAACTTGCAGATTTTTCTAATTGTGTCCCATATTAATTAGAAAATCTTAGAAAAATTAAATCGATTCCAAACAAGTTGATGAGAACTTAGAAAAATCAAATCTAGTATAATCTACATTGTAAATTGACACATATGATTGGTAATGTTGGAATTGATGATTAACACAAACAAATTAAGACACTTGACACAAACGATCGAGTAAAAAATACCTACCCAGGTTGAAAATCTAAGAGCTGCGAGACTATATTTAAACCCTAAATCACAAAAAAGGAGCAAGATGGAGATACGATGATCTACCACATATAGAAAATGTTTCTACCTAAGAAGTCTATTGCATGCCGCTGATTCTAGGTTTTGATCTACAAATCCCCAAGATCAATGGTAGATATATAAAATGTGCTTACCCAATAAGTTTATTGTACGCCGTTGATTTTTGGTTTTGATTCGCCGATGCCTATGATAATCAACGGTGGATATGAATATTGTGTCTACCGGCCATGAAGTTTATTGTACGCCGTTGATTTCAAGTTTGGATCTACAAATCAAAAGACGATCAACTGTATATAATATATGTATGAATATCGCGTAAAACATTACTTTAATTAAAATTTTAAGAGGCATTAAAAATGTTGTCATTAGTAATACGTCATGTAACAAAAAATAAAGTGCATTTATCGCTTGCAAAATTAAGAGCCTAAATGTATGCATCACGTTTTATCTAAGAGTTAATTACATAGATAGTACTTGTGGTTTATTGAAGTAACACCTTTGAGTACTAACTTTTTTTTGTAACAGGTTTAAGTTCTATGATTTTGCTTTTGTATCACCTTTGAGTATTAAGGCTAATTGTCATTAGTTTTTCTGTCTAATTGGTGCAAAGTGACAAAACTACCCTTATATAATTTTCTGTTAATACTCAAAGGTGTTACTTTCAATAGACCTCAGAGACTGTCTGCGTAATTAACTCTAAAAAATACAAAACTCATTGTATTTGTAAAAAAATATTTTAAAATATGTTATACAAAAATATTTAAAAGTTATACTCCTAAAATAGATATGTATACAATCACCAAGCGTCTATTATGAGGGATAACACCGTAATTGGAACAATGTTTAGTTTTTTTTATTAATATTTTATATAACTAATTTCAAAAAGAAATATGATAAATATAAAAATCATGCATATTATCTCAAATATAATATACACACTTTTTTTATATTTTATTATATTCGGACTTATAGATGTTTATTATGATTCTTTGTTTAGTTTAGTCAATATTATATTAGGTTACGTTATGTTATGTTACGTTACGTTATGTTATATTATGTTATATTAAATTATTTTTTTAGTTTACATAACATAATATTTATATAATATTATATTAACTAAACTAAACAAAAAAATCATAATAAAATTTTGTCAATCCAAATATGATGAAAGATAAAAAAAAAAATTAAGTGTATATTAAATTTGAAATAATATGCATGAGTTTTATATTTATCATATTTGTCACACCCCCAAAATACCACATGCGAGAACCCCCGCGAGGCGTGTGACATACCAGGATCTAGTCACTAATCACATTGAACTAATATCAAGATATTAAATAAAATTTCCTTTTCATTGAAATACCTGTAGTTCAAAACATAACTTAAAACCCAACACGTTCAGCGGAAGCATAATTCACTGTTTAAGTATTTCAAGATCCAAATATAAGAAATTAAATAAACTCGTCTTGTGTTTCCATGCATCACGACCCTAACCACTCCAGCAATTCCAGACAGCAAGTTCCACACCCAAGATTCTAACGACCTGCAAGCATGTATACAAGTGTATCAGCATAACGCTGGCGAGTTCACAGTTTGTCAAAACGTTTAGTTACCAAGTATTAGTTTAAAAGCATGTTGATATTAACTCGAGTATCGCAAGATGGCGTCAGTTTGTTTGCCCTTCCCCAATGCCTATCAACATTGGTCGAGTAGTTAAGGTCAATAGTTCACGCCCGTCCTCCTCGGTACGGTGTGAGGGTCCAAACCTAATAGCGCTATCAACTAATAACCCCGTTGCCTCCCCGACAACTAGTTCGGTAGAAGATGGGACTTAAGGTGATAGAATTGAGTGTACTATCCAACATCGAATTTAAACCCAATAAAACCAATATTCCTCCCCCAAATATTTACCAATTGTCCCTCCCCGGGACGTATGCTTGAAAAAGAGTAGTGAACTCACCTTAGGTTTGCTCGGTAAATCAAGTTACGTGTCAAGTTGATCAACCAAGTCCTAATATAGTTACCATTAATAATTAGTTTCGTATACACATAAATCACGTATTTAACATACTACACACACCGCAAGGGTTATTATATATCACATATTAGTTATTCGAATCACATACAACTTCACATCACAAGTTTCATGTCTCACACTTCACATGCAATTCATATCAGTTAGCACATAACTACTCATTCATGACCCACTAGAGTGTATGCAACATAGTGTAACCCCCTTAAACGAACCAACCCAACTATACAGTGTACGGCCCAAGTATGTATATGAATACATATGTCTGAGGAACTGTGAGGCCCAACAAATATGTAGACCCAACCCAAGTGTGCGACACCCGATGTAACACCCCGTGTTTCGAAAGTCAAAGTACAAGTCAAAGTCAAAGCCAAAGGAAGAAAAGATTGCTAACTGCGATCTGTCACTCCTTGCTTAACTACTGATTTGGCTTCCTTGACTTGTAATCGAATCTGTATTTTGATTGCTTAAGTTGTATTATGTGGAGTATCTGTGAATAATCGAGGTTTTATCGCATGTTTTATCGCTAATCGCATCGCAATCGTATTCGCAACTAGAATTATGTGTTCTGGATATTGTTTTACATGTGTGTGCTATTTATGTGTTACTTGTGCATGTTTATTTATGTTTATGTTTTGTGGTGATTAATCGAAACGAAATCGCAACTCTATCGCATCGCAAATAAATCGCAAACGCTAAACGCAAGTTGTTTATGATGATTGTATGTTAGATATAGTATTTATGTGGTTATTATTAATCTAACGCATCACTTAATCGAAACACGCTTAGACGCATCGCAACGCTCAACGCGCGAAACGAAACGCCAAAAACCAACTCGTCGGAGCCACTCGATCGAGTGACCACTCGATCCGATCGGAAGGCCATCCGATCGGAGTGTCATCCGATCGGTGCCACCCTATCCAACACCTGTGCGCTTTCCCTTTTTGGCAACCTATAAATACCCCCTGTCACATCACTTGCAATGTGACAGCTCCCTCATTCGACCAGCAGCGTTCCAGGCCTTCTTTCTCTCGATTTCTCGTGATTCTTGTAAGATTTCAACCTAAATCTTGTACTTCTATGATCAACACGCACTTCTTCATCTTTTCCACCTTTGAATCTTAACTTTTAACCGTGAAATCAGTGGATTTGAGGTGTTCTAGGGTGATGTCATCATGGAGTTCTTATGAACATCAAGTTCTGGCCTCATTCCACCAAGAATAACTCAGATCTGAAGGATTTCCACATGATTAAACAATGATTTCGCATAGATCTAAACGTTTTCAAGGATAAAAGGATTGAAAGATACTTTTCTAACTTTCTTTCAACTCTTTTACACTCAATGCACTCAAAACCGATAGAATCGGAGCTCGTTCTGATCTTCTACTCATTCTTAGATCGGTTAAACATGAACACCGTCACGAACATATAACTGATTCTGGGTTAAACATGAACACCGTCACGAACATATAACTGATCGGATTTGGGTGATTCCTGTTTGATCGGTTAACTTGGGTCTGATGGAGGTTCCATTGTTTGAACACGTTGTTGTACCGTCTCGAGCAAACCGTAAAACTTTCAAAAATTCTAAGCTGTAAAACGATCAGATCGTTGGACGGATCGCCTCCCGATCGGATTGCCATCCGATCGAACCGCAATCCGATCAGATTGCACATGGACCTCAACACTTAAATAATTTTCAACATGTTCAATGCATAGTCAGTTCTAACGGATTGCCATCCGATCGATAGACCATTCGATCGAGTGACAATCCTGCTGTGAACTCGCTGAACGGATCGCCATCCGATCGAACTACCGTTCGATCGAACGACCTGAAAGGTAGAGATACTTCTCTGTTTTCAAAATGCTACAACGAAAACTTCAAAGCCATCATACACAAACACATCCTTACCAAACAAAATGTCAATCCGACCGAATGGCCAACCGATCGGATGACCATCCGAACGGATGACCATCCGAACGGATTGACATCCGATCGAATGACCAACCGATCGGATTGCCATCCGATCAGATTACAGTTCGACACTTGGTTCTTTTCACCGTTTAACGCACCGTTCATTCGCTTATGCTATCGTTAACTGTTCAGGCTAATCTCTCAGCGCTCCCTTCAATCCAAGAGAGTGTTTATTTACTTAAACACAATCTATAAGTATACTCGATCCCTTTTTGCTTTACGCACTTTTGGGTGTTACATACGTTATCTATATTCAAATCACATCGATCACACAACATAAACACTATTTATACGCTGACCATTATTGCATGTTACGTGTTATTCGATGAATGCTTTTATGTTATGTTAACACAGTGATTGTTGCCTGACACCTTAGCAACGATAGTACTATAGTTTGGACTCAGCACCTGTCGTGGACAGGGGTTGTTAAGGGCTTTACTTCATGTGTCCCAGTGGGGATATGTGTTGCGCATTCTACAACTCGCAGTCATGTCTGTGCATATTTCTCTGTCGATAACCTACTAGCCTTCACTTTGTTACATGTTACATGTTGGTTATGCGTAAACGATTTCGAACTCTATTATACTATTAAACTTGTATGCTCACCTTTACACTATGTGTAATGACCGCTATTTTAACGTATGTGACAGGTGCTTAGGATGCTGTGCTTTACCTTCTTTTGTGGAATCAAGTAGGATGGAGTCTAGAAACAAACAAAAACAATTTAAATCTGAGTTGTCGGAACATGTTATATGTCTTTGAGATATTTGGTCTGTAATAATTATTTACTTTGGTATGTTATGGTATGGGACATAATATTTAAATATCTGGTAAATTAGTTGTTATGAATTTCTCCTGGACAATCTGTTTTGCTCAGTGCCGCGCCCCGATGTTTCCGTCATCGGTTGGGGTGTGACAGATTGGTATCAGAGCCATAACTATAGGGAATTAGGCAAGACTCGACCTAGTCCGGGTCGATGTCTTAGAAACGAACTAGTCTATAGTCTGAGTACCAACAGACCGACTTGTGCATGCCCTGTAGGGGTTTTTGTGCGAGCTTACTTGCTATTTCTCGCTCGCACTCGCCGAACACTCTCGCTGCACACAATTTTCGAAAATGAACGAGTGATTAGATCGAGACTAGGTGTGAAAGCCACAAACTCTCGATCAGGTCGCTTGTTCGACCCGTATTTTTATCTATAAACAGGAGAATTTGCGTTGAATCAGGAGTAAAATCCGTACTTTAACGCAGATTTTCCCCTCAGTCTCATCAAACCAGGAACAAAGTTGTTAAGTCAGGGGTGAAAGCCGGACCTTGACGACTTGTTCCGTGCTCTATTTTGGTTTTACAAAACTCTCACCAAAGTCTCGACGGACTCCAATGACTTGAGTCACGCCGTAACTGGAAGGATGCATGTCGTTCGCCCAAATCGAGGCGATAGCACAGTCGAGAAGGCCAAAGCGTGCACTAAAGGTTCTTGTGAATAGTCGAATCACTTTGGCTAGTCGAAGCCTATCAAGCCTTAGACAATCTCTTTTTCAAGCTCGCAATCGCTGATTTAATGTGTTTTTTTATTCTGAGCCCGCCAACTGCTGACTCTGATATTTGTCGTTTTGTGTGAATTTTATGTGGTTTTATATGTTTATTTGTTAGCGCATTGAGATACTGATGGTTTCGATGTAACGCTTCTAGCTCCGCCCAACACACATAACTCACTACACAACGCTAACAAATCATTACTACCTAACCGCATGCTATGTGACTCGCTTATGCTATACTGCTCACTATGCTACTCGCTGTGTACTCGCTAATCGCTATCGCTATTCTCGAACTCGCGGACCGTGAATGATAGTTGATTATGTACGACCAGTGTGGGTGAATACGTGCAAAATATAGTTGTCCTCGTGGTTATGATGTGCTTGGTGTGCTTATGTGCCTATATGCTTCTATGGTTAAGTGTTTTCTATGCTTGGTGTGCTTATGTGCTTCTGTGATTATGTGCCTACGTGAATATGTGTTTATATGCTTGATTATATTCCTGAGCTTTAGTATTAAGTATGTTGTGAGGAGAGATTCGATTATATAGTGTCTGAGTCCTATAGCGATGTCTATTGCAGACGATTTCGTCATTTGGATCATTTCACTCCTGATCTGCTCGCCGCAATCATGAAGACAAGCTTATCGCTTCCTTGGTCGCCAAGCAAATTGCGAAAGTCATTCCGCAAATCGTTAGTGAGCTTAATGAAAACGGTAGCAAGTCTTCTGAAGAGTCTAGGACTGATTCGCCAAAGTCTGCTTTTAGCTTCAAGAAGTTCAAAGCCTGTGGCCCAAAAGAATTTACCGGCGAAGATGGGCCTACGGCCATGTTCTAATGGTTTGATTCAATCGAAGTCACCCTGCGCCAAAGTGGTTGTCCTGATAATCTCCGCACTCTCAACGCCACCAGCGTCTTCCAATCCCGAGCTCTAGATTGGTGGACGGCCGAGAGAAACAAACGCGGAAATGATGCAGCTTACGGGCTGACGTGGGATGAGTTGAAGGACATCATGATGCAAGAGTTCTACCCCCCCCCCACTAGCGCCAAAAGTTGGAGGACGAGTTCTGGCATATCAAGCAAAAGGATGGCAACAACGCTAGTTTAACTGCTCGCTTCAAGCAGCTGAGCATAATCTGTCCAGGCCAAGTTACTACACCCGAAATCACCATCAAGAAGTACATCCGTGCTCTTCCGGATTGCGTGG
Organism: Helianthus tuberosus; assembly: GCA_030545235.1. Taxonomy (NCBI): domain Eukaryota; kingdom Viridiplantae; phylum Streptophyta; class Magnoliopsida; order Asterales; family Asteraceae; genus Helianthus; species Helianthus tuberosus. Next base: position 11,218 of record JARYGA010056901.1, read on the forward strand.
CCGATTTCGTTCAAGCTGCAAAGACAACAACTATCGAGGAAACCTTCTTACTCGCTGCTAAGATAAACGACAAGCGAGTTAAGTCTGGTTACTTTGATAAAGCCTCCAAGAATCTCCACCAAGTTACCGCTGCTTCCACCGCTGACACCATCGCCGCACCGCAGTCTTCAAAGTCCTCCCGTCGCAAGAGGAAAAACAACAACAATAGCAAGAATTGCGCTGTCACCGCTGCCGCTCCACTCCAAGCAGTACCTGTCCCACCGCAGCCTCAACATCGCCAAGTAGCGGCACCGGTCACCACTGCACCGCCGGCCAAGCGTGCATATACTGGTCCTCACCCGCTCTGCCCTACTTGCACCTATCATCATCCCGTAGGGATTGCTTGCAGATTCTATGTCACTACAACGCGTACGACCACTTCATCGCCAACTGCCGTACCGGTCCACGTCAAGCTCCAGCTCCAGCTCAAGGTCAAGCTCCTACTCAACAAGCTCTACTTCCTGCTCCTCGAGGCCAACAAGCGTCTCCTGCACCCGCGATCCACGCTAGAGCATGCTTTGTGTGTGGTGATCCCAACCACTTTGCAAACATGTGCCCCAATCGAGTGGTGAAGCAAGAGCCACAACAGCAGCAACCTCACCAACAACAGCAGCAGCAGCAGCAGCCAACAGCCCGCGGATGTGCTTTCAACATCAACGCCCGCCTGGCCCAAGCAGACAACAATGTGGTAAATGGTGTGTTCTTTATGAATGGTATATATGCTTCGTGTTTATTTGATACTGGAGCCGATAACTGTTTTGTATCGTTTGAATTCGAAAAGTTCCTTCATCGTAAGCGCGCCCATCTCCCCTCGACGTTCGATGTTGAAGTTGCCACCGGAAGAACCGTCACTGTCAATTATGTTCTTCGTGATTGTACTCTCGAACTCAACAATCACGTCTTCCCTATCGACCTTATTCCGATGCAGCTCCGTAGTTTTGACGTTCTAGTAGGCATGGACTTTCTTCGAGAAAACGATGCTGAAGTTGTTTGCTTCGATAAGATGATTCGCTTCTCGCTCGTTAATGGTGATCAACTTTGTGTGTATGGCGAAACTCCTTCGAAAGGTCTGAAACTTATGTCATGTACCCAAGCGAGCAAGTATCTCTGCAAGGAATACAGAGCTTTCTTGGCTAACATCGTAGTAGCGGAGAAGGAAAAGAAAGAGAAGGAAATAGACAAGGTGCTTGTAGTTCGTGATTTTCCTCTTGTCTTTCCTGATGAGTTACCTGGTTTACCTCCGAGTCGTGATATCGACTTTCGTATCGACCTCATTCCTGGAGCCAATCCTGTTGGTAGAGCTCCTTATCGACTCTCTCCGTCCGAAATGCGCGAACTCTCGAGTCAGCTCCAGGACTTACTTGATAAAGGCTTCATTCGCCCTAGCACCTCTCCTTGGGGCGCACCAGTCCTTTTCGTCAAAAAGAAGGATGGGTCGTTCCGGATGTGTATCGACTATAGGGAGTTGAATAAGCTGACTATCAAGAATCGCTATCCCCTACCTCGAATTGATGATTTATTTGACCAGTTACAAGGTGCTACGTGTTTCTCCAAGATCGATCTACGCTCAGGCTATCACCAGTTACGCATTCAAGAGGAGGATATACCCAAAACTGCTTTTCGCACTCGTTACGGCCACTATGAGTTCGTCGGTATGCCCTTTGGTTTGACCAACACACATGCGGTTTTCATGGATCTGATGAATCGTGTGTGTAAACCTTTCCTCGACCGCTTCATCATCGTGTTCATCAATGATATCCTGATCTATTCCAAGTTGAAAACCAAACACGCGCAATATCTACGTTTGGTTCTTGAACTGCTCCAGGGGAATCGACTCTATGCCAAGTTCTCCAAGTGTGAATTTTGGCTAGAGGAGGTTTAATTCCTCGGTCACATTGTCAATAGTCAAGGTATTCACGTCGACCCCGCGAAGATCGAAGCTGTTAAGAGTCGGGTTACACCTAAGAACCCGTCTGAAGTTCGTTCTTTTCTCGGACTAGCGGGTTATTATCGCCGCTTTATCGAAGGATTCTCTAAAATCGCTGTGCCGCTTACTTTTCTCAAGCACAAAGACAAGCCTTTTGTTCGGGGAACTTAACAAGAGACTGCCTTTCGAGCTCTCAAGCATATGCTCTGCAATGCTCCTGTTCTCGCTTTATCCGACGGAAACGATGACTTCGTTGTCTATTGCGATGCCTCAAACCTTGGCCTCGGTTGTATTCTCATGCAACGGGACAAGGTTATCGCTTACGCGTCTCGTCAGCTCAAGATCCACGAGAAGAACTATACAACCCACGATCTCGAGCTAGGTGCAGTTGTTTTTGCGTTGAAGATTTGGCGACACTACCTGTATGGTACCAAGTGTAGGATCTTCACAGATCATTAGAGCCTACAACACATCCTCAGCCAAAAGGAACTGAATATGCGCCAACGCCGATGGGTTGAACTTCTCAACGATTACGACTGTGAGATTCGTTATCATCCTGGCAAAGCAAATGTCGTTGCTGACGCTCTCAGCAGACGAAGCTATTTGCATAGCGTTCGTAATATCCAAGCCCAGCATAATCTCGAAGCTCTTATCCACGAAGCCCAACATGCTTGTTTCACCGAACGCACTTTGAAGAAGGAAAGGATTCTCAATGATGGTGCTCAGTTATTGAATAAGTCGAATGGGATATTCCACTATCTAGACCGAATTTGGATTCCCAAGCGCACCGACTTACGACAAATTCTGATGGACGAAGCCCACAAGTCTCGATATTCCATTCATCCCGGTGCCGATAAAATGTAGCAGGAGCTTCGCTACAAGTACTGGTAGCCGGGCATGAAGAAGGATATCGCCCTCTATGTTTCGAAGTGCCTGACTTGCTTGAAAGTCAAGGCCGAGCACCAAAGACCCTCCGTCTTACTCGTCCAACCCGAGATCCCTATGTGGAAATGGGAGAGTATAGCTATGGACTTCATAACGAAACTTCTGCGCACGCCATCAAGTCACGACAGCATTTGGGTTGTCATTGACCGTTTGACTAAATCTGCTCATTTTCTGCCGATACGAGAAGACTATAAGGTTGAAAAATTAGCCCGAATCTACACCAATGAGATCATTTGTCGACATGGGACGCTTCGCGGCATCATCTCTGATCGCGATGGTCGGTTTACCTTGCGTCTTTGGGAAACATTTCAAGCTGCTCTCGGTACCACTCTAAATCTAAGTACCGCTTTCCATCCCCAAACCGATGGTCAGACTGAAAGAACGATTCGTACCATTGAAGACATGCTTCGCTCATGTGTCATAGATTTCGATGGTAATTGGGACGCATACTTACCTTTAGTCGAATTCTCGTACAATAACAATTATCATTCTAGCATCCAAATGGCACCATTTGAGGCATTATACGGAAGAAGATGTGGATTGTCTATTGTATGGCACAAGATCGGAGACTAGCAAATAACCGGTCCAGAGCTGTTGCAAGAAACGACTGACGAAATCCTCCAAATTCGAGACAATCTGCTGAAGGCTCGGAGTCCTCAGAAAAGTTACGCCGATAGACGCCGCAAGCCCCTTGAATTTGACGTTGGCGATCACGTACTCCTAAAGGTATCACCTCGGAAGGGTGTGGTCAGATTCGGCAAGAAAGGAAAGCTCGCGCCTCGATATGTCGGACCCTTTAAGATTCTGGAAAGGATCGGTAAAGTGGCCTACAGACTAGAACTACCGGAGGAACTTAGCAACGTCCACTCGACTTTCCACATTTCGAACCTCAGAAAGTGTCTGGCCGAGCAGGATTTACAAGTTCCACTTGAGGAACTACAAGTGGACGAAACATTACACTTCGTGGAGAAGCCTGTCGAGATCATGGACCGAGAAACCAAGAAGCTCAAGCGCTCACACATTCCCATTGTGAAGGTCCGCTGGGAAGGCAAACGCGGCGCAGAGTTCACCTGGGAACTCAAAAGCGACATGAAGGCGAAGTACCCGCAGTTGTTCGTTACAGCTAAGGCCAAATTTCGGGACGAAATTCCCTTAAGTAGGGGAGGCTGTAACACCCCGTGTTTCGAAAGTCAAAGGACAAGTCAAAGTCAAAGCCAAAGGAAGAAAATATTGCTAATTGCGATCTGTCACTCCTTGCTTAACTACTGATTTGGCTTCCTTGACTTGTAATCGAATCTGTATTTTGATCGCTATAGTTGTATGATGTGGAGTATCTGTGAATAATCGAGGTTTTATCGCTAATCGCATCGCAATCGTATTCGCAACTATAATTATGCGTTCTGGATATTTTTTTACGTGTGTCTGCTATTTATGTGTTACTTGTGCATGTTTATTTATGTTTATGTTTTGTTGTGATTAATCGAAACGAAATCGCAACTCTATCGCATCGCAAAAAAATCGCAAACGCTAAACGCAAGTTGTTTATGATGATTGTATGTTAGATATAGTATTTATGTGGTTATTATTAATCTAACGCATCGCTTAACCGAAACACGCTTAGACGCATCGCAACGCTCAACGCGCGAAACGAAACGCCGAAAACCAACTCGTCGGAGCCACTCGATCGAATGGCCATCCGATCGGAGTGTCATCCGATCGGTGCCACCCTATCCGACACCTGTGCACTTTCCCTTTTTGGCAACCTATAAATACCCCCTGTCACACCACTTGTAATGTGACAGCTCCCTCATTCGACCAGCAGCGTTCCAGACCTTCTTTCTCTCGATTTCTCACGATTCTTGTAAGTTTTCAACCTAAATCTTGTACTTCTATGATCAACACGCACTTCTTCATCTTTTCCACCTTTGAATCTTAACTTTTAACCGTGAAATCAGTGGATTTGAGGTGTTCTAGGGTGATGTCATCATGGAGTTCTTATGAACTTCAAGTTCTGGCCTCATTCCACCAAGAATAACTCAGATCTGAAGGATTTCCACATGATTATACAATGATTTCGCATAGATCTAAATGTTTTCAAAGATAAAAGGATTGAAAGATACTTTTCTAACTTTCTTTCAACTCTTTTACACTCAACGCACTCAAGACCGATAGAATCGGAGCTCGTTCTGATCTTCTACTCATTCTTAGTGAAGTGTTTGTTCAATATCTGATTTCTACCTAAGAGACAACTGATTCCGGGTTAAACATGAACACCGTCATGAACAGATAACTGATCGGATTTGGGTGATTCCTGTTCGATCGGTTAACTTGGGTCTGATGGAGGTTCCATTGTTTAAACACGTTGTTGTACCGTCTCGAGCAAACCGCAAAACTTTAAAAAATTCTAAGCTGCAAAACGATCAAATCGCGGGACGGATCGCCGCCCGATCGGATTGCCATCCGATCGAACCGCAATCCGATCGGATTGCACATGGATCTCAACACTTAAACAATTTTCAACATGTTCAATGCATAGTCAGTTCTAACGGATTGCCATCCGATCGATAGACCATTTGAATCGAGTGACAATCCTGCTATGAACTTGTTCTCTGAGAAATTTCTCGCCGAATGGATCGCCATCCGATCGAACGACCTGAAAGGTAGAGATACTTCTCTGTTTTCAAAATGCTACAACGAAAACTTCAAAGCCATCATACACAAACACATCCTTACCAAAAAAAAATGTCAATACGACCGAATGGCCATCCGATCGGATGACCATCCGAACGGATTGACATTCGATCGGATTGCCATCCGATCGGATTGCCATCCCATCGGATTGCCATCCGATCGGATTACAGTTCGACACTTGGTTCTTTTTACCGTTTAACGCACCATTCATTCGCTTATGCTATCGTTAACTATTCAGGCTAATCTCTCAACGCTCCCTTCAATCCAAGAGAGTGTTGATTTACTTAAACACAATATATGAGTATGCTCGATCCCCTTTTGCTTTACGCACTTTTGGGTGTTACATATGTTATCTATATTCAAATCACATCGATCACATAACACAAACACTATTTATGCGCTGACCGTTATTGCATGTTACGTGTTATTCGATGAATGCTTGTATGTTATGTTAACACAGTGATTGTTGCCTGACACCTTAGCTACGATAGTACTATAGTTTAGACTCAGCACCTGTCGTGGACATGGGTTGTTAAGGGCTTTACTTCACGTGTCCCAGTGGGGATATATGTTGCGCATTCTACAACTCGTAGTCACGTCTGTGCATATTTCTCTGTCGATAACCTACTAGCCTTCACTTTGTTACATGTTACATGCTGGTTATGCGTAAACGATTTCGAACTCTATTATACTATTAAACTTGTATGCCCACCTTTACACTATGTGTAATGACCGCTATTTTAACGTATGTGACAGGTGCTTAGGATGCTGTGCTTTACCTGCTTTTTGTGGAATCAAGTAGGATGAAGTCTAGAAACAAACAAAAACAATTTAAATCTGAGTTGTCGGAACATGTTATATGTCTTTGAGATATTTGAACTGTAATAATTATTTACTTTGGTATGTTATGGTATGGGACATAATATTTAAATATCTGGTAAATTAGTTGTTATGGATTTCTCTTGGACAATCTGTTTCGCTCAGTGCCGCGCCCCGATGTTTCCGTCATCGGTTGGGGTGTCACACCCGACTAGTGTGCGACATCATTTGTGCGGTTCGTTTATATTTATGGCCCACAAACTAGTGTGTGGCCCAATCGTTCAACACGTAGCCTAGATAAGTGCCCAGACCCATGTGAATGTGCGACCCGAAGGAAGTGTGCGATCACAATATTTGTGCGCGGCCCGTTTACATTTGTGTTCGTGTGTGGCCTAATAGAGTGTGCGGTCGGTGTCCGAGTGTGCGATTACCATGCATTGTTCGATCTACGTCTAGTGTGCGACCAGTAGTTACACAATGTACATTGGGTGCTAGGATCCAGTGTGCGGCTGGGAATGTGCGAGCTGCACTGTGCGGCTGACCTAGCCAACCCTTTTCCTTATTTTCCGTAAATATACCCCACCTTGATTTCGAACCAGTTGTAAGATCAAATCCGTTACAAATTAAGAGTTACCCAAACCCTAATCATCAGTTAACGATTACATCTTGATACACATTCAACAACAACTCATGCAACATAATCATTCTCATTATTATCTATCAATAACAAGCAACTATTCACATATACATTTAAATACGATTGATCCGTAACAAAATTGAAATCCAATTGTTTTAACCACCCATCTATTTATCAGAATCAATGTTCAATTTAAACACATACTTGCTCTTAAACGGATGATCACTTGCACACCTATTGCCAATCATTAACAATTTAAGCACCAACAATGTGCACTCCTACATCATCGGTTATCCCTAGTTAACATCATACACAGAATCCTATATCACTATGTTTATTTTTCATGCACATGAATGACCCTTATGATGATTCATACGAACCCAAGGCAATTCGAAAAGAACAATCACAAATAGCCAATAGAAGTCTGATTAATACATGGTAGACATACTAACCGAATTACGAGAGGGAGAGTAGCGTGCTAGAACCAAGAAGAAAGCTTCGATCTTGAGAGGAGGCTGCCGTCGAGGGTTAGATAGGATTAGGGTTTGTTCTGTTTTCCAAAAATCACAACACACAACCCACGTTCCTTCTTATAAGCGCATCATGTGAGAATTGGCTTTGGGCTCCGATTGGGCTTCGAGGGTGCTGGGCCGAGAGTGAAAAGGGGATGGGGTGTGCGAGTGGTGCAAGCCTCATGGAGTGTGCGGCTCGGTTTTCAAAAACGTGGACATTCAAACTTCAACATACACTCAAATGTACAAGTAGAAACAAGCACATACAACAAGTCTTGCATAATCATACGCCGAATTAAATATAAGTTGAAACGTGAAAGAAAACAATACGAAGCTACTGATCACGAGGCTAACCTTGAAAGTTCGGGTTGTCACATCATCCCAAACTTGAAAGAAATTTCGTCCCGAAATTTGGTAAGCAGTCAGCCTCGGAGAAGAAGTGGTAGCTTAGGATGACTGTAGATTTTCCTCAGGTGCTACATCATCCCCAACTTGAAAAGGAAATATTAAATTCTACTAATTAATAAATATTAAATATCACATTATAAAGAAAAATAAATAACAATTATATTTGTAGAATTTATTAACACTTAAATTTACATTTACTATTTATATTATTAAAACTAAATATTATTTTGATTAACTATTATATTATTTAAATACTTAAGTATATAGTTACTGAATATTTAAATAGTAATAACAGTAGTAACAATAATAATACCCCAAATAAAATCAGTGTAAGGTATGTCGGGTTAGATTGCGTTTTTCAAAATAGCTACATTTACTATTTATATTTTTATAACTAAATATTATTTTGATTGAGTATTATCTTATTTAAATGCTTAAGTATATAATTATTAAATATTTACATGATAACAACAACAACAACAACAACAACAACAACAACAACAACAATAATAATAATATTAATAATAATAGTATCTAAATATAATCAGTGTTTAAAGCAAGTCAGGTTAGATTGGGCTCTTAAAAAAAACCTTACTGACACATGTTGCATGGCTTGGAGAGATAACTTGGATAGGCTGGCAACCAGAGTCAATTTGAGAAGAAGGAATGTGGATATTTCATCGGAGATGTGCCCTTTTTGTGATGAGTATGAGGAAACAGTGGATCATTTATTTACAGCATGTTCGGTGGCTATTCGGGTGTGGGCCGCTAACAGTGCTTGGTGCAACATTCCCCCGATTTTTGCTTTCGAATTCAAAGATTCAATGGATACACAAAATTCTATTAGGGGGGGGGGGGATGAAGAAAATTATCCGTAGGTTGGTTATCACATCGTGTTGGTGTATTTGGAAAAGAAGGAACGATTTGGTTTTTAGTAAATCAGGAGAAGTCCGCAAGATATTTTGATAGAGATTAAGTCGAGAGGTTTTGGGTGGTTAAGGAATAGATCGTTATGTAAATATATTAGTTGGAAGGAGTGGTGTAAATATCCCATGTATATGGAAAAGCAGGAACGAATTGGTTTTGAAGCAAATCGGGAGAAGTCCGCAAGATATTTTGATAGATATTAAGTCGAGAGGTTTTGGGTGGTTAAGGAATAGATCGTCATGTAAATATATTAGTTGGAAGGAGTGATGTATATATACTATGTATATGTTGTAATTGTCCCTTTGGCCGTTTGGGTCGAGGGAGTTGTTTTGTGTTGGCCGTTTTGCCCGTTTAGGTCGAAGGTTTGTTTTAACGAAGTTTAATTTAAAAAAAAAGTTAGTGTTGGGTTGAGATGGGAAATAGGATGTGAATGCTGTTGCATTTATTGTTGATTCTTGATTTTTCTTTTCTATAATCACCCTCTCTCTTTCTCTAAAAAAACTCATATTTTAAGATGAAGTATAAACCTTTATTATTAACATAACATAACATAATATAATATGGTATAATATGATATGATGGATGGGTGGTTGGTTGTCGTAGTTTTTTCTACAAGTAAATCCAAAAAGAGCCATGTTCTCGGGTTTTATGGTTTGACAAATAGTCTTAGTCCACTTTCGCACTCCGAAGATGGATGGATTGATGGTTGTCGCAATTTCTTTTATTTTTGTTTACGAATTTTAAATAGAGTTAAATGCTATTTTAGTCCCTGTGGTTTGGGTCATTTTGTCAGTTTAGTCCAAAGGTTTCATTTTTAACCTGTGGGTCCAAAAAAGTTTCACAGTTGCCATTTTAGTCCACTGGGTTAACTTCATCCATTTTTTCTGTTAACGAGAAGGCCAATTCGGTCATTTTATATGGCTGAATTGCCCTTTTAGTTAACAGAATTACATACAAAATGATGGAATTAGCCTTCTCATTAACAGAAAAAATGGATGAAGTTAACCAAGTGGACTAAAATGACAACTGTGAAACCTTTTTGGACCCACAGGTTAAAAATGTAACCTTTGGACTAAACTGGCAAAATGGTCCAAACCACAGGGACTAAAATGGCATTTAACTCTTTTAAATAAACACATTAATTTCTAAAATACACAAATTAAAAAATTAAATTTTACTTTTCAAATTTTATATGAAAACATTAAATACAATATTAAAAATATTAAAGTAGCATTTAATTTTTTGTTCGAATAAGCATGGCAACTACATGTGATATGGCCAAAAAATAAATTAACAAAACAACTACGTGTGTTTTGAATAAGCATTGCATACTTAACAAAACATATGTTAACATACTTGAGCTTAATATTAAAATTAAATTAAATTAAATTAAAATCCTATAAATTAGCAACATAATTATGCTTAAAGTTGGTGTACTTTTAGCTTTGTGAGTTTTTCAAAAAAAAAAAAAAATTGGAATTTTTCTTTTTAACCATAAAGTTTTAATCTTTGACAATTTAAGTTTTAATCTTGAGTAAACTGCCATTTTGGTCCCTGTGGTTTGGCCAGTTTTGCCACTTTAGTCCAAATCTCAAACTCATTACATCTGGGTCCCTGTGGTTTGCATTTTGTTGCCATTTTAGTCCAAAATCCAAAAACCCTAGTTTTTTTTACTATTGCAACCTCCTATTTTGTCCTGTAGTGCAGGGGTATTTTGGTCATTTTTTAATTTTCATTTGTTTTAGTTTTTTAGAAAAAAATATATGAGGAGGATGATGATGATGATATTGGGGATGATGATGATGATCAAAATGGCAGTTTACTATCTCTCTCTCTCTTCTCTCTCTCTATAGCACCACAACCGCCACCTCCTTCCTCACCCCTCAAACCCTACCAGACCTCACCTCCTTCCTCACCCCTTAAACCCTAAATCATCGTCATCGGCTTCATCATCATCGGCATCGGTCTGCCAGAAAATCCGTCCTCCACCTCGACCCCACCCCCACTACCGCTTCCACTACTCCACCCTCACTCTCCTCGACCTCACCCCTCAAACCCTAAATCCCCAAAAATCCGGCACCGAAGAAGCACCAGATCACACCACCACTGTCTTCGTGCCATTTTCACTGTTGAAAAGGGTGGCGATGGTGTCTGCATTTGGTGGGATTTTCACTGTTGAAGTGAATCAGAGGTAGTGGGGGTGTTGTGGTGGTCGTCGGAAAAGATTTCAGAGGTTTCAGGTTATGTTGGTGGTGGTGGCCGGAGAATGGAGGTGGAGGTTATCTGAAAATAGAAATGGTGGTGGTTGGTATTTATACTTGATTCAGAGTCCTTGATTTATTTATACTTATTTCTTTCGGTTCGTGAGTCCTCCAGATCTGGATCTTTGTGTTTTCATATTGGTCACTGCAAATTCATTTGATTTGATTTTGTTATTGTTTGTTTGACATTTGTAGATCGGATGAGTGTTCGATTTGAATTTTGATTAGTTTTGATGTTGAGTTTTTGAGTCCTCCAGATCTGGATCTCATATAATCAATGATACATTTTGTATACTTTTGATGTTGAAGGTGATGAGTGTTCGATTTGTGTTTTGAGTCGGTTTTTTGTTTTGTAACTTCAGATCTGAATTTCGTATAATCAATTATACATATGTACAGGCTGTTCTTGATTTTCTGGATTTTTTGTTTTTTGTTTTTGATTTTCTTGAAGATGATGTTCTTGATTTTCTGGATTTTCTGGGTTTTGATGATGATGTTTGATGATGTTCTTAAAGATACAGATCTGAGCCTCGTTTCTTTTTACAAATCGGTTTTTGATTTTCTTGAAGATGATGTTCTTGATTTGCTGGATTTTCTGGGTTTTGTTGATGATGTTTGATGATGTTCTTGAAGATACAGATCTGAGCCTCGTTTCTTTTTACAAATCGGTTTTTGTTTTGATTTAATTTTAATGAAATTATATTTTTATTCTGGGTTTTGTTCTGGTTTCTTGATTTTCTTGAAGATGTTCTTGATTTTCTGGGTTTTGATGATGAAGTTTGATTTTGTTTTTGAAGATGATGTTATTAATTATTGAAATGTTATAATAAATTAAAAAATGACCAAAATGCCCCTGCACTACAGGACAAAATAGGAGGTTGCAACAGTAAAAAAACTAGGATTTTTGGATTTTGGACTAAAATGGCAACAAAATGCAAACCACAGGGACCCAGATGTAATAAGTTTGAGATTTGGACTAAAGTGGCAAAACTGGCCAAACCACAGGGACCAAAATGGCAGTTTACTCTTTAATCTTTGTTAATTTAACCCCTTTGATTAATTTGTTTTTTCACTTCTAATTCAAAAGTTTATATCTTATACAATATAACCCCTTTGATTAATTTGATTTTTCACTTCTAATTCAAAAGTTTTCATCTTTTGCGATTTAACCACTTTAATTTTTTTTTACTTTTAACCCAAAAGTTTTCATCTTATACAACTTTGGTCTCTTATACTTTTCATCTTTCGTGAAGTGTTGTAATCTTGGCTTCGGGGGTTTTTCAAAGAAAAAATGGTTATGCATATGGTTGCTGTAACCTTGGCTTTGGGGGTTTTAAAAAAATTGATTTTTTTACTTTTCACCCAAAGGTATTTTATAAATTATTTTTAACCCAAAACTATATGTTTTTTTTTTTACTTTTAACCAAAAACTTTTTATCTTTTACAATCTATCCTCACAAATTTTTACTTTTAACTTTGGTCCTTTATAGTTTTCATTTTCCAAAAATTTTTCGCTTTATGCTTCGTTCTAAATTTTGTGACTTAACACATCGCAACGTGCTTCTTTGGTTTAACGTTTTTACGTTTCGTTCTAAATTTTGCGACTTAACACGACGCAACGTGCGTGTGTAGGTGAACGTTTTTACATCGTCTATTTTTTTCCCGTTTGACAGGTTCAACATAACATGCGGGTCCTAAATCGACTTAGTTATAACTAAAGAATCCCCGCAGCATTGCGGCGGGTCGTAATTCTAGTTAGCTTTAAATAACTAAACATACATGAAAACCACCACTATATATCGATCTAAAGATTTAGATCTTCAGACCAAACAAACCAACTGTCTTTAAACTACCATCGAAATCGATTTCATAACGCGCAATTAAAACTTCAACAACCTCTCATAAATCAGCAGGATTCCTATTGATCAAGCATACTATATTAGCCTCCAATGTGTCTTCTTCTTCATGGATGTCACCAAAACGGTAAGCCAAGAACTTCACAGCCTCCTTTTCAAGATCTTCTATATCTATACCTTTTTTTCTCCAGGGACCAACATTTGAAATGTTTCGAGTGGATTCGTGCTTTGATCTGTTAATCTGGTCAAATCCTGGTTCATCTACATCAATCTTCTTCTTCTTGAATGTTGAGTTAGTGATATTAATGTGGGAGGGTACACTTGCTGGATCATTATATATCTTGGACAATGAACGATATTTTTGAGTTTTTTTTTCTACAGTAGTTATATTTTGCCCATTGCTCAAAGTCATTTCCTACATTACAATCTTATTCAATCATACTCTTTAAACTAAACTATTCAGGCTTCCCACAAATGGCCGAACATTTGCAGACCAAATTGAAAAATGCTACGAATATGAAAAAAAAATCATACACTCCAAATAGAAAAGTTGATGAAGTGACTTGCTTCTTCTTTGTTGCTATCAATCCTTATTGAAAGTAATTGTAGATTAATAGTGTCCACACAAAGACAAGTTAATCGATCGATCTGTCACTCAACAGTTGCTATGAACCTGAAAAATATCAAACAAAATTACAAAAGAAAAGGCCTAGATGATAATCGTTTTATGCCCGATCATCTTGTAAAAACAAAACGAGTTACATATGTTTACAGTGCTAACTTGAAGATCTGTGAAACAAACAAGTCGAGGAGCTTTTGTGAATTGATAAAGTCTAAAATTAGTAATCAAAAAATTGTTGACGTTAATGATGAACACAAACAAGCAAAGATACATGCACGGCATGAATAGACCAATGTTGAAAATCCAACATATGCGACTGCGACGGTACTTGAATCCTAAAACACAAAAAAGAGCAAGTTGGAGATAATATGATCAACGCACCTGAGAAATTTATTGTACGGCACAAGTTTTTCGCTCAGATCTACTCTACTTAGGATGGTCAGTGACAAATTTATAAAGTGTGCGTACCCAAGAAGCTTATTGCACGTCATTGATTCTAGTTTAGATCGATGGATACCTAGGATGATCAACGGTGGATGTAAAAAATGTGCCTACCCTACAAGTTTATTGTACGCCATTGATTTACGATGATCAATGGTGGATAAATTATGCGTGAACATCGCGTAAAAGACTACTCTGATAAACTTTAAGAGGCACTAAAACGTTATGTGTCATTAGTAACACGTCATGTAACAAACAATAAAGTGCATTTCGTCGCTTGCAAAACCAAGAACCCGAATGCATGCATCGTATTTTATCTAATGTATGTAATGGACAGTGTACATATATAATAGGCATTGAGTAAAACTATACGCTGACTAGAACTGTGAATTGTTACAGTAACAAAACAAATTGCAATCCAAAATTTTACAAAATTATATACGTGTTTACATACCCACTAGGTTACTTAAAACCAAATTTTAAAATGCTCACACTATCTGCACACCTTTGTTGGCTATCTACACACTTAGGATTTACTTACGCTGCGTATAGATCTATACGCAACGTATAGGGTTAGCCTTCTACGCAGCATATAGGTCTATACGGAGCGTAGGTAAGGGGTAGGTACACGACCAGACAGTCAAACCTAATACCATGTCAAATCAGTCTGACATACGCTGCGTATAGATCTATACGCAGCGTATGTACATAAAGTAAGACGTTGCGTATAGACCTATACGCAGCGTATGTCAGACAGATTTGACACTGATACGATGTTGTCTAGGCATGTGAATAAAGCTATACGTAAAGTATAGAGCTATACGAGGCGTATGATTGTAAATTCAAAAGTCTATTTAGACATCCATCTCTGCCTTTGACTTCAAACAGAATTTGAGTTGGTTCAATTCCTTTGTTCTGTATATATTCATTCCCTCTATATCAAACACAATATTGTTAAAATGTCATCATTTTGGGATCAGAATTATTTCTTTAATCGCTATTCTAACGACGCATGGGGAGTAAATGATGCTAATGAGGAGGAGGAGGTTGTGTCTGGAGTCCCTCTTGATCAAAAAATACAGTTGCCAGACTTGAACGCGACTCCGACTCCACCTGTTGATGAACCATATTACCCGACGCATCAAGTGTATCCAGAGTACGGATGCGGGTATGAATCTCCGTACGTGCAATAAGGTAATCTGGATGGATACGTAGGATACGGTGCTGAGAATGTACCTATTGATGAACCATATTACCCGACACATCAATCGTATCCGGGTTATGGATACGGGGGTGAAGTTTCTTACGTGCAATATAGTTCGGATAGATACGGAGGATACGGTGGATACGGAGGATACGGTGGATACGAAGGATACAGTGGATACGGTTACGAGCCTCGTAACGCACCACTGTATGATGATTATCAATCATCTACCCCGGGCAATCCGTTTCAAATATAGGAGGTATCACATTAATATTTGTATTATTCTTATAATCATTATTATTATTGTTAAAATTATATTGTTATTATTATTATATAACTATTGTCAATATTATAATTATTATTATTATTGTTAAAAATTATTATAATTATTATATTGTTAAAATTATATAACTATTGCCAATATTATAATTATTATTATTATTATTATTTCTATTGTTATTGTTATAATTATTATTACTATTGTTGTTGTTGTTGTTAAAATTATATAACTATTGTCAATTTATAACTATTATTATTATTCTTGTTATTATTGTTAAAATTATAACTATTATTATTATTATTAAAATACGTATTATTATGAATTAATTATTAATATTATTATTATTATTATTATTATTATTATTATTATTATTATTATTAATGTAACTGTTTTTTTAGCGTTTCATGTCTCTAATTGATTTGAAGAATTGAGTACAAGCAACGTGAAAGGAGAATTGTTACGTAATTGTTACCCGCCAATCGAAAAATATTAGTGGTATTACGGGGATGGTATGGCTTATGTGCGACCGTAGTGGTGAGCATCGTAGTAAAGCAACAGTTAGGAAAGCTGGTAGCAAAAAAATTGGTTGCCCATTTTCATTACTCGATATCCGGGATGTGACGAATGACACATGGGAGTTAAAAGTGGACAACGCGAACCATAACCATGAACCTACGACGAGTCTGTTGGGCCACGCTTTTGTGCGAAGATTTACTGAAGTCGAATACAAGCTAGTGGAGCAACTAACTGCTCAAAACATGGAGCCACATAACATAATTCAAACCCTAAGAAAGCAATTTCCCGATAGCCTGCATGTTCAGAAAGACGTGCAAAATGCGGTACAAAAAATTAGAACGTCACTGATGGATGGAAAGACTCCTATGCAGGCACTGGAAAGCGTGCTGCATGAAAACCAATTCATTTATGACACCCGACAGGAACCCAAAACAAATGTCGTAACAGAGCTTTTCTTTGTTCATCTTCATTCAATCACTATGTGGCGTGCATTCCCGCACGTGCTGTTGATCGACGCGACCTACAAAACAAACATCTACAACATGCCATTTGTCCAGGTTGTGGGTTTGACATCGACCAACAAGTCTTTTTGTATCGCACATGCCGTTATTTGCAAAGAACGAAGGGATAACTTCGTGTGGGTGCTTGAGCGGATCAAGTCAATGTTGCATGAATGTATGATGCCGCGTGTGATAGTCACGAATAGAGAGCTAACCCTAATTAACGTGTGTGCTAAAGTATTCCCGAACACGTCTAGGTTTCTATGCCAGTTTCACATCGAACAAAATATATGTAAACATTGCAAGCAAGGGTTCAATAAATTAGATTGTGAGAAATTTCTATCGTACTGGCGGAGAGTGTGCGACTCTGCTTCAAAGCCCATGTACAAGTACAACTTGGAGAAATTGTATAACCGACTCGTGGTTGCCAACTGGGAAAGTAAGTGTTCCTTCAACAAATGACACACCCAATCTATTATATTTTACACACACTTTTACATTTCATTATTTTATTTTTGCAGGGGTCTTTAATTATGTCTACGAAAACTGGCTCAAAGACTATAAAGAAATGTTCGTTTGTGCGTGGACTAATAAGTGTCGCAACTTTGGTCAGCGCACCGCAAACAGAGTTGAGAGCCAACACGCAAATTTAAAAAGATACGTTACGCGCGGGAGTTCATTGGAGCGAATAGCAAGATGCGTCATTGATATAGTTGAAACTCAATTAGGGGAAATACAAAAAAGTTTCACCGACAGCACTGAAAAAACGATGAACCACCACAGACATCCACTGTTGGACAACCTACGTGGAATGGTTTCCCATACAGCACTTGATTTGCTGGAAGGAGAGCTAACGAGGAAGCTGGAGGTGTTGCGGAAACTTAACGCATCATGTGGTTGCCATATGTGGCTTAGTTATGGGCTATCGTGTGCTTGTAGGCTGGAAAACTACAAACGTACAGGCAAAAAATATTAAACCTACAAATCTTTTGTTATTTAGTATGTTTTAGCTGTTTCTCAGACCGTATTGACTTAACTGTGCAGAGCGTTAGATACAACTCGATGACGTAGATGTATTCTGGCGTAAGCTTGACTTACTACCGTGTAAACTGGTAGATGAGGCGGTCGATGTTGTAGCAGAGCTCAATATTGTGCGGCAACAATTAGAGTCGCACTCCCCCGATCAGAAAAAAAAGTTTGCTTTCAAAGATAAAAACGGTCTTAACCCCGAAATTGTCAACTAAGAAACCACCGATTGTCCAGAAAAATTCTCGCGGTCGGTCTATATCAAAGAAAGTACAACAATTTTTTTAAACAGAAAATTGTTTTTAAAACAAAAAACTGTTTTTTTTTTAAATAAAGTAAACTGTTTGAATTAAAAAAAACAGAAAAACAGTTTTTAAAAAAAACATATACAGTTTTTATAAAAAACAAAAGAAAAACAGAAAAACAGTTTTCTGTTTTAAAAAATAGTAACTTTATTATTTAGTCGAAGTCGAACCGTAAGGCGCGTAGGTCCCTAACGAGTGTCGAAACTAAGTTCGTCGTTAAAATATATAAGTTTTCTTATTTAGTCGACGTCGTCCGTAGGAGCGTAGGTCCCTATAACGAGCGTCGAAACTAAGATCATCGCTAAAATATAATTTTTTTGTTATTTAGTCGACGTCGTCCGTAAGGCGCGTACGTCCCTAACGAGCGTCGAAACTAAGATCATCGCTAAAATATAATTTTTTTGTTATTTAGTCGACGTCGTCCGTAAGGCGCGTACGTCCCTAACGAGCGTCGAAAGTAAGATCGTTGTTAAAATATTTTTTTTATTATTTAGTCGAAGTCGAAGCGTAAGGCGCGTAGGTCCGTAACAAGCGTCGAAACTAAGTTCGTCGTTAAAATATATAAGTTTTGTTATTTAGTCGACGTCGTCCATAAGGTGGTAAGTCCCTAACGAGCGTCGAAACTAAGATCGTCGCTAAAATATAATTTTTTTGTTATTTAGTCGACGTCGTCCGTAGGGCGCGTACGTCCCTAACGAACGTCGAAACTAAGATCGTCGTTAAAATATATTTTTTTTATTTAGTCGAAGTCGAACCGTAAGGCGCGTAGGTCCCTAACGAGCGTCGAAACTAAGATCGTCGTTAAAATATTTTTTTTTTATTTAGTCGAAGTCGAACCGTAAGGCGCACAGGTCTCTAACGAGCGTCGAAACTAAGTTCGTCGTTAAAATATATAAGTTTTGTTATTTAGTCGACGTCGTCCGTAAGGCGCGTAGGTCCCTAACGAGCGTCGAAACTAAGATCGTCGTTAAAATGTAATTTTTTTATTATTTAGTTGAAGTCGAACCGTAAGGCGCGTAGGTCCCTAACGTTAGTCGAAACTAAGTTAACGGCGATCTTAGTTTTGACGCTCGTTTGGGATCTACGCGCCATACGGTTTGACTTGGACTAAATAATAAAAAAAATATTTTAACGACGATCTTAGTTTCGACGCTCGTAAGGGACGTACGCGCTCGAAATCCGTAACGAGTCAAAAATATGTAATCTTTTTATTATTTAGTCGACGTCGTCCGTTACGAGTGTAAGTCCGTTACGCGCGTCGAAATTCGTAACGAGTCAAAATAATATTGTATTTTTATTATTTAGTCGATGTCCTCCGTTACGAGCGTAGGTCCGTTACGCGCGTCGAAATACTTAACGAGTAAAAAATATATTGTTTTTTTATTATTTAGTCGATGTCGTCTGATTATTATTTACTGACTGGTTTCCTTTTGTACAGGTATTTTCACAAGATGATATCCACTTCCATCACCGCTCGAAACAAGAGCCGGGATTGGTGTACGAGCGGTGACTTGTTTTTCTTATATTGCCTCTTGTACAAGAGGTCGTGCGCTGTCGCACACAGGTTGGCGCAGTACTTCGCATCCGCGCATCATCGATAGGAGCGCGGAAAGTTATACGGCGGCGCCTACATCACTAGGATAGCCCTTTCGTTGGGCTATCACCCGGAGAATGACCACCCGCGTGTAGGTCCGGCGATACAGCCGAAGCGAATGGGGATGAACACGATATTGGGAATGCACGTTACCAAAAAATTCCCATGCGGGAAGCGGTTTTAGGGTGCGGACGGCCTGCCTTACGCGCTTACACAGCTGCCGGCACAGTTCGAGCTGTTATATCCCCCCGCGCGATCCGTAGGTGCCTGAGGAATATGAGTCGGGCATGGTCATTCCGGAGCCACCACAGCCGCGTGGACCACCCGGGGCGCCTTAGTTCCCACGACATGTTGGGCCCGGTCCTGCCCCATCATATCAGTGGCTACATCGCGACGTTGACAGGCTGACGTATGTGGTGGAGTGGATGGCTGTATAGCCGCAGAGGCTTTCACAGCGTGAGGGGTTACCTCCACGACAGTTCATTCCGCCTGCGGAATGGCATCAGCAGCATGAGCAGGAGGAGCAGCAGGATCCACTGCCATAGTATTTTATCATTTTGTTATTTAGGTACAAACTTTTGTTGTATATATCAAACTTTTGTTGTATATTAAAAACTTTTGCGGTAAACGGTGTAACATATTCGAACAATACCCGGGTATTTCAAATTATTTAACGCTATAATATTTTAACGCTATAGTATTCGAACCGCACACTTAAATATAATTAGCGGTATAATATTTAAACGTTTATAGTGTTCGAACGGCACTAGACTTAGTATAATAATTTATTTCAAAACCTCGATAACGATATTATATATTTGAACCGTATATACGCTTTTCAAAATTTTAAAGTTATACGCTTTTCGACGACATCGACTAAATAATAAAAAAAAACGTTATATATTTTTAACTGGTTATATATTTTAAGTGAGTTAACGTTGTAACCGGGTAAGAATTTATACCACAAATATGCCGAAAGACCAAACAAAATTATGAAAGGTTATATACGCTGCGTATAGCTCTATATGCAGCGTATATAAACTTTGTGAAAAACCGATGCTTCAAACCCACCAAAATGACCCCAAAAGTTCTGATGGTTTATATACGCTGTGTATAGAGTTATACGCAACTAATATAAACCCTTGTTTTCTGTGCAATGATTGCTGATCAGGCTCTGAGATCCATGTTTTACCTACGCTGCGTAGACCTATACGCAGCGTAGGTAAACCCTGATGCAACTAGGGTTTGGTGTGCCAATAGGCACATTGGTGTGCCAATAGGTACGCCCTTTTAAAATCATCAGAGGATAAAATTACAAACCTTGCACAACACATGTTGCTGAAAAACAAACTCCATTTTTGTTTGTTGTATCATCTGAATATAAAGATTTACCAAAGGTATGTTTACAAAATAAAGAAACAAGTTATCTTCATAAAACATAATGAATCACACTTAAAGTTTTAGTTTATACAACTTAGATCTTTCTCTTCACCGAATATATAATCACATAAATCTGAACACAAAAAATCTAATGGGTTAAAAAAGAGAGATCTTATTACTATGATGAGGAGATGCTACGATAAAATTAAACTTTGACATAAATTCGATTATTGAAACCCCAAAGGCAAAAGTTGTACACAACTAATTCAAATATATAACATGATGAACATATATAAAGAAAAGATCCATGGTCAAATTGCTAGAAAAGCGAAACTCAAGTGTAACTCGAATACCAACAAGAACAAACAATGCATATAGTATTGTATCTTGATTCTTGATGCATATATAGTGTTGGAAAAATAGTAGTGGAAATGATTTTCACTAATTTTGGACAATAAATTATTGTATTTATATATAAGTTATATAGATAATTATTTTTGGCTTTGTCTTCTATGATGTGAGAGTTTTACAAGCAAACCAGACCATGTTCAAATCGGAGTTGAGATGATTGGGATATCGGTGGTTAGGGCTGCAAATGAAACAAACGCTCGGCAAACAGTTCGTGAATCATTAGATGGGAAGTTCGTTTGTATTCGTTCATTTATTAAACAAACGATCACGAACAAAAAATTCCGTTTGTTTAGTTAAATGAACGGACATGAATAGAGGTCGCGTTCGTTTGTTTATGTTCGTGAACGTTCGATAACGTGTTTGTTTGTGTTCGATTGTTCATTAGTGTTTTTATTTTTTATAATTTATTTAAATAATTCAAAATTCCGACAAATAAAATATTTAATAAGATAAAAATGTATTATATATTCTGTTCATGAATGCTTGTTTGTGTTCGTTTGTTTCCATTTATGTTCATTAACATTAGTTTGTGCTCATTTGTGTTCGTCGTTTGTTTTCATTCATTGCATAAAATTAACAAACACACACAAACGAACACGAACAAGTTCATTTCCTTAACAAACGAACACGTCGTTCGGTAAGTGTTCATAAATAGTTCGTGAACACACATATTTCTTAAAAAACGAACACGAACAAGGTCTTGTCCGTGTTCATTCGGTTCGTTTGCAGCCCTATCAGTAGTCGAAGTTGAGTGATTGAAGTGAATATTTCTAAACTTTAGTGACTTTAGTATAAATTCATCTTTGTCCTAAATGGGTTGTTTTATAAGACTCTATTTTTTGAATGGCCAATAGAATCAATCACGAGCACTCACGGGGCACACATTGGACCAAACAGAGTACTCCGAGGGTAACCCGCGTCCACCACTAATTTCGAGGGAAATCCGATAACTCACCTGCCTGTAGGAACGATAGTGAAATTACCGGTAAAACCTGTTTAGCTCAAGGATCGAACCCAGGTTTCCCTAGGTCTCTTATCATTGTCCACCAGTGCCTCACTCTGCACCAAGTGAGAGTTGAACCTGCATCTCTCAAGAGAAATGCAAGCCTACACCAAGTAAGACTCTTTGTATCTATTCAAGAATCATGATGGAGGGTTTTTATTATGTCTTATTATTTTATTTACTATGGCAATAACACGTCATGAGTCAAATTAACCTTTTATTTGACTCATAATGAATATTTTTATTGTTATAATTATCTTTAAATATTAGAATCAAATATGGAGTTTTGGTTTTGAGAATAATAAGAACTTCAGGATTCATTGTCACAGATATGAAAGGAAATAGAAAAAAACGAAATGAAAGAGAGATACTAGAGAAATATATTTATGTACAAAGGTTTATAGAATTTAGATAGCAGTATTCTCTAATTCTTTCACCATCACCAATTTCATCTTTATATTTTTCCACATAAATTAGAACACCATTATAACCGGTGTAATCTCAGGTGGGAGAGTCATCTCGGTAGTACACCTATTGCTTCGGTTGTTGTATCCTAGAAACAGACATATTGGTCTTGAGAAGAGGCACAAAATCTGTTTTAAGGGACCCGTATCCTCAACCAAAAACCGTTAATATTTTAGGGTGCTAATTGTTGCAGCCAAGGAACATGGGTGAAAACCCTACATGATGGTAAATTAGTCATTTTACATGAACTTCACAAACCAAACTAACAGTCATCCATGTAGGGGACTATCCGAGTAACAAATGATCAAACCATAAAGAGCGTACATGTAATTTTAGAAAGTTAAGGACTAAATGTGAAAAATGGCAAACCACATGGACCATCCGGGCAATTAACTCATTTTTAAAAGAGTTTCATGAGTAGTTAATATGTGTTATTGATTGCTTCATGAGTAAATACGATGTTAGCGTCTGTCATTGTTGTTCATTGTGCGTGATAAACAATTAATCTGTTGAAGACGACTGTATTCGTATAATTTGTTGGAGATTGAATTATTACATATTTATGCAAACTTAGGCCCAATTAACACTTAAGTGTGCAACAGTGAAGTTAATTTTGTGGATGAGTGGACTACATTTTTTAGTTTTTTTTTTTCTTTTTTTCTTTATAGAATGGCGAGTGAACTAGATTAAATGTGATGATGCCTTTGCCATGATCAAGCTTGGGAGCTCATTTTTGTTTGTGTTTCCCCAATTTTATTTGAATTCTGATTCCTTTGTCCATTTTTGTATTCCATTGAATATTATATATAATGAAAATAATGAAACATAGTGATTTTGGCTCTATAAAATGTGTGATTCAAGATACTTGATTAGTTGTTACAATGGGAGGTAAATACATTAGTATTCAGTTTCCATTTCCAAATAAGACATAATGAAATAACAAACAATATGGTTCTAAGTTTAAATTGGTTATATATTTACCAGATTAGGGAATTCAGGTTAAAGATTGGAGACAATCAATGTTTTTTGTGTTGTGTGGATTTTGTTCCTTTGTCCATTTTTCGTATTCTATAAAATATATTATATGTAATAAAAATAATGAAACCAAAAGTTACAGCAAACAACTTATTTGCATAACAAAACACCTTTTGGCACCAAGAAAAGTGATATTCATCATGAAAAGTGATATACACCAAGAAAAACCCATAAAAAAGTTTACATCATGATTATTGTAAGTAAATCAAATTTGAGGTTTTTCCACTGCAAATTATTATCATTAAAATTAACTATGTTTTTTTTAGGATTAAAGCATATACTAGAACACTGTGTATAAAGATATTCACACATGATTACTATTACTGTTAGAGGTATTGGCTCAGGCTAGGAACAATTTCAGGTTTTTATTTTTGTGTTGATACATGAAATTCTCTTTTGGTTTTTGAAACTTTTATGGTACAAAATTATGCGTATTGTATTGGTGAGGGATCAACTGTTTTTACAAAATGATTTGTTTTATTTTTTGAAACTTTTATGTTTTGAGGGGGGGGGGGGGTGGTCTAGACTTTTATATATATATATATATATATATATAAAAGGTAAGGTTCATGCGAGAACCACCCTTATTGCGAGAACCGCGAGAACCAATGTGAACACAAAATAAAATCTAAAAAAAATCAAAAGAGCACTAAAAAAAAAATTAATATTTTTTAAAAAAAAATCGTTATATTTCGTTAAAAAAAAAAGAACTTTTTTTTTAGTAACAGATATCCATGCACATGTGCATATGTATCATTACTTCGACAAATTCGGTAATACGTTATCAGGAATAGACAATTGCACTTTAATTTACAATACCATCTGTAATACACTACTTTTTACATTACCAATATTCAAAATACACATGTGCATCATTAGGTATAACCAAATATAACGTGTTTTGGTACAAATAGTTTGTGATTTTGAATGGAGAAGTAGGCCCATATACATGTTTTTTGGTTAGTTATATCTAGTGGTTGATAGTTTGGGTATAGTTGTCAATTTATGATGTAATATGTTGATTGGATGGTATAAATGGTGTTTACATACATGTAATAAAGTGAAAATATTGGTAATGGTATTGTATTATGGATGATAGGAGGTAATGGTAGTGTATTATGGATGGTATGATAGATGAAAGGGAAAGTGTATTCAAAGTAGTGTACCAAAACACCTTATTTCATGTTGATACATATAGATACACATGTACATTTATAATATTGGTAATGTAAATGTCACACCCTGACTTTTGCGAAAGCGTATGATGTGTGACTGGTTTATCATTGCATTCAATCATAATAAACAACTACATGATTTAAAACGATGCTCATCCATTCATAAAATTTGAGTATTACAAACACTGATTATTTAAGTTTTAAAACACAACCTTCGACTAGGTTACAAATCAACAAAAGTGGATGACATCTATACTTGAAATTTACTTCTAGAAACAACACCCGCGCCCAAGATCCAACCTATTACCTGAAATACATGTAATTTTGGAAAACATCAACAAAAGTTGATCGAGTTCATGCGTTTTGTGTGAGTACTTGTAATTTTGTAAACCTTTGAGAGACTCCTTAGAAAACAGGTATGAAAAGCGTGTATGAACATACCAATTAAGTGTTTTATAAGGACATTAAGGCATGTGAGGACA
The DNA here is from genome assembly GCA_030545235.1 of Helianthus tuberosus. NCBI lineage: Eukaryota > Viridiplantae > Streptophyta > Magnoliopsida > Asterales > Asteraceae > Helianthus > Helianthus tuberosus. The sequence continues at coordinate 36,679 of JARYGA010056901.1, forward strand.
TAGGGAGCACTCAAAATGAGTAGGCTTATACCCTTGTCGATTTTCCCTCGACTATGTCGATTTCCCTCGACTATGTCGAATTTCCCTTCGACTATGTCAATTTACCTTGACTATGTCAATTTCTCTTGACTATGTCGATTTCCCTCGACTGGGACACCGAAGCACTGCTTGGTACTAGTTGTGACCATGAGTGGGGTTCGGCCGTACCCGTTAGATCTAACCTTCGTCCCTAATTAAGTATTAATGGCATTTCAATATTAAGTCTATGCTCACATGATCTAGTATTTCATAGGCATTTCATACCGTTTAAGCATTCGTAACATGTATTTCACCCCCGAGAGTTATAAAACCAAAAACAGTTAAGAGAAAAGGGGGAGCATGAACTCACTGTTTTGCGTCTTCGATACTCGTAACTCAAATCTTCTTAGCAAACACGACTCCCTACAATGTGCTAATGTCTATTAGACGAACGGGCCGTGCCTTGGCTTAGGGTTTAACGTTTTTGAGTTACGTTTCTTATGTTCCCAATATTATTCCAAGTTATAATTACTTGTTAAAATAAATATTATTTTAACTCTAAATTATATTCAATTTTTGGAATAATCGTTAAACAATATTCTTGTAACAATACTTCTCGAGTATTTATTTTCGTATTTCCTTCCCAAGGATGGGGGTATCTCATACATGTGTATTCGTATTCTCGTATTTGTAGTTTCCCAAAATAATATATTTTCAACTCATACTTTAGAAAATATATTTAAACTTGTTTTGTCCCAAAAATAATGTATTTCAAGAAAATATAATTTAACTTCCGAAAATAATATATTTTCTCCTTGTCGAAAATATGATGCACTTTGTAATAATAATAAAATCATACTTTCGTCTCTTTTGTATCCAAAATAGTATTTACCAAAAATATGCTCATAACTGTAGTTTCCGTAATATCTTGTAAGTTACGTTCTTTCGTTCGGTTTCACAGTATTAAGTGTGTAACTTAAATATTTATTCCTTGTGATTTTTGGTATTATTTTGGATTGTAAGTTCTTGGTATTTTGTTAAGTTATATTACTTTAATTCCTAAAATAACATAACTATTACACCAAGTATACAAATAATCACACACAATGTGTTATAAATGTAAATATATATTCTAAATACATATTTATCCATTTGTATTTATAAAAACCAACCTCCAATGTTTGTGTTTTTGTAGCAAAGTCTATGGCAAAGTTTATATTGAAAACTTATGATCAAAATACACTTGTTAATATTTATTAGAAAATATTTTTCTAAGTGTTTATATTTTTAGAAAATTTTGCCATAGTTTTCTCTAAAAATGGAGGTGTCCATGCTATTTAAGCATATCATTTTCTTTTCAAAAATCATCATAAACAATCAACAAACAATCCCTAAACAACTTACACTTACCAAGTGCAAAAACTATACAATTTACATAACAACATGAACTTGATCTTTCACAAAAACTTGTAGTAACTTGGTAGTGTTTTTAGTAGGTTTAGTTACCCTTTAAAGTGTGTATACTTCTTTAAAAATCTCATTCTTGAAAGACTTGGATGTTTACAACTTGTAAACATATTCTACAAAAACGTTTCTTTATGAAATCTTCTTGTTTCTTTAGTGTTTCTACACTTATTTTATCACCAACAATAGTGTAAGTTTAAGTAAGAACCATGATCTTCTAAAAATCACATTTTGAGCTTGGTTCTTGTTGGAAAACCACTCATAAATCTTAGATCTATAAGTTTATCAACTCACTTGATTATTATTTTCCAAGAAATCGTTTTATTTTCAAGTTCATGCTTACACATGAGGATGCTCATCTCTTTTCATCACATAATCATCCTCTCACTTGCTAGATCATGTGTTTAATCACAATCTAGCAAGCTCCTTATGATGATCAACATCATAATCTCAAGAAAATAACAATCAAGTATCATTCATACACTAAACAACATAGTTTCATCCATATTTCATCATATGTTAAGCTTATGTTCAAGATTCAAGATTATGTTCTTTAGTGTTCTTATGATTTACAACCTAATACATCTTTTAACCAACTAAATATGAAGTAAATAAGGATCATGAGAGTCTTACAACTAGCACAAGGCTAGGGAAGAACACTTGATGTTGATGATGACAAAAGTGGAGGATAATAGCAAATGATGAAGGTCCTTCAAGATACAAGAGCACCAAGCTTCATTAAACACCTTCTAACATCATGTAAAGACCTTGGAATGGATGGAAGTGAGTTGATAATGGTGGTGGTGTGTGTTGTTGATCTCGGCCGAATGGGAGGAAGAGAGGAGGGAGATGAAGTGTGGTGTGAAGTTGAATTAACTCTAGAGCTCCTTATATCCATTAGTTTATATGACAAGATCTTAAGAAATATTAGAGAATCCAAGCAAGATCATGGAAGATCATGGTGGGGTCACTTGTGACCATCCACTTATATATGGGGGGGTCTAAGTGTAAATTCCAACCATCTAGTTAAATTAAGGTCCAAATCCAAGTATTAGTTATAAGTGTTAGTTACTTGGTATTTTTAGTGGGTGTTAGGGTGTTCGGGGATCATAACTAGCTCAGAAATAATAAAACAGTGCATCTAGTATAATTTTGGTGTTTCGGGTAATGTCCGGTTGTTCGGTTAGATACCGGTTCGTTAAAGTGTCAAACTATACCGTTTAGTGTTCTTTATGTACCCTTTTGTGACACTTTTAATTCCCGACACTTAGGAAAGCATTCAGGACCATTTAGTCATTTTTTTTACATGAAACTAGCTTGTTAAAAAGCTGATTTTTGCTGAATTATGCAGAATTCTGCACTTTAGGTGAGTTTTAGGCACTTCCCGGCACTTAAACTATCACTTAGGAATGCAGTTTTGTGGTCCTTACTTCCCTACACACTATAATAGTGTAATACGTAGTCTCTGGCTCATACTGGGCCTCAAAACACTGTATGTCTATGTACTGAACTTCGTCAGCATTTTTAGTTTGTCTGGTAATGGTGCCAATTCTGTTATGTGCATCATTAGAACTATATCATGTTGCATGTAGCAACGATAATCATGAAATGCCATTGTATGTATATAACAGTATTCAGGAATTCATTTGTCTTGTAAACTAGATCATGCACATTAATTAAAGCACATATTACTGTTCAATTAGTGTACGGAATGTACGGAAGAGTGACAGTTGTCACAGTAAAAAGTATTGTATTACACATGGTAGTGTAAATGAAAGTGCAATTGTCTAATATTTGTAATGAATTACGAAATTTGTCAAAGAAATGACAAAAATGCACATTTGCATGTTTGCGTATTATGGATGGAATGATAGATGAAAGAGAAAGTAATATACCAACACACCTTATTTCATGTTGATACATATAGATGCACATGTGCATTTCTTATTTTGTTAACGTAAAAAGTAGTGTATTACACGTGGTAGTGTAAATGAAAGTGCAATTGTCTAATACTTGTAATGAATTACGGAATTTGTCAAAGAAATGGTACAAATGCACATGTGCATGGATAACTGTGACTCGAAAAAAAAATTTGAATTTTTTTTTATTATAAACGAAATATAGCGATTTTTCCAAAAAAAAGTAGTAAAAAAAAATGGGTATTTTTTAGATTTTTTGTAAGTATTACTGTTTGTGTTCACACTGGTTCTCGCAATAAAGGGTGGTTCTATATATATATATAAAAGTAACATAATAAAAGTTGTAATTTATGTATAGGTTTCGAGGATTTACGGAATTTAGACAAGTTCTTGTACCATAATTGTTCCGGCAATATTTTTGACGCCAAAATGAGGCTAACTAGTTCACTAGAATGTTAGTTTAGGTGTTTGGGTGGCGAAAAGGTCGTTAACTAGTTCGTCGGCTAGAGTTTTGGAACTTTTTTAAACTGTTTTTGCAAAACGATAGATTTTTAAAAGTCATAGGCCATGTAAATTTCTAATCTTAGTGCTAGACATTAAACATAGTTTTTCAAAACTTCTATAACTTTTAAGACTTTCATAATTCAATTTTATATTCCACATCCCTTAAACTTTGATTTGTGGATTGTTTGGAGTCCCTCATCAAATGATGTGCTACCACAATCACCCATGCATATAGGGAATCTTGCAATTCTTGAGAAACAAGTTAAGCATTGGAAATAACTTTCTCAAACAGTGTTTTTATTCTCATTTATAAAATATAATGATTCGTTGTTTTCAGTTAATGCGGAAGAGGATGGCAAAGTGTGCAAAGGAAGGCATGAAGATGGAAGCAAGCAAATCAGAAATTTATAGAACAAAGCATGATGTTTTTGTTGACATGGATCCTCATACAACAGTATATGATGTTTTCAACCCAAGTGTGTGTATTTAGAATTTCAGATTTCAAATTAACTTGAATTTTAAAATCTCTTTAATTTAGCTACTATCATTATCTTATCGAGTATGAATTCTACACATTATTGTAAATTTTCATATCGTTTTAATTTTTTTTTTTTTGTATTATCAACACCATGTAATACACAGGTCTATAACCTAACATGTTTATATAATACAAAACAAGTTAATTTTGTAATGTGGCTTCTCTATGAATAAGTCTATTTAAAATAAACGGAATAAATGTTAATTTTGTAATAGGCTGATGAGCTTAATCTTTTTTTTCTTTGGATTTGTGTCATAAATGTTAAATTCTTTCACTTTAATTTTAATAAATAAAATATTTATTTGCACTTTACATTTTAATGTAGGTGTAAATTTAAATTGTGGCAATTGTTTTCGGTTTTGATTGTTGGTTTCAAAAACTAAGTCTATTTGGCGATGTTGGTCTAGAAAGTTGCTACAATTTGTTACATTGGCGGTAGGTGCAGGCGTTAGTCCCAGTGGTGGTGCTTCTCAGTAGGGTGGTGGGTGGATGGTAGTGTTCACAATCTGCATTGGAGAGAAAAAGATTGTAGTATTTGTTTATAAAACATATGTCAAGACCTCTCACAAACTCGTTACCACAATACATTAGTATCATTCAAAACAAACATAGTATATTTTGCACCCTTAAGAAATAACCACTCGTTTGAGTAGCACCAGTTGATGAACTCAAAATCAGAATCTAGAAAAAGATGGAAATTTGGGCAAAATCAACAATTTTCATGTTTAGGTGTCTTTATTAACCTTGATTACCAAATTAGATATCTCATTACATGATTGTTTAGTTGTTCCCGACACATCTCCTTCAAGTCCAAAATACATAATATCACTATATTGTATGATATCTAAGACATAGAGGTGGCAATTCGATCTTTTAATAACTCGTCAATTCAAAATAATTAGCTGGTTTAATTAAACAACCAGAATCCAATAGTTTTTATTTAATATGATGATGATATAATATCACATAACATGACATAATATGATATAGTATCATATAAAAAATTATTTTTTTCATATATCCTATATATATATTACTAAGTTTTACAAAAAAAAAAAAAAAAAAAAAGTTAGAAAGAGAAATCATATGTATGTAAATATAAAAATAGGAAAATTTACGTATATGTAATATGGGTAGGGTTATTGTAAAAATGATGAAAATTGTAAGAAGTATATGAAACCATGAGAAGAGAACACGTGTCCAAAGGGGACAAGAGTAGAGCCGTTTAAAAGGAAACAAAGAAAGAAAGATACACGTGCTTTTCACATGCCAAGGACCTAGAACATGCAAGTTCCCCTGGCATTTTTAAATGTCCGTAACTTTTTTATACGTCAATTAAAAAAATACACCATAAAATTGTAGGAATCCGTTCGTGCAAAATTAAATAAAACTTTATTAACTTGACTAACTGAAACAATTACAGAATGAAACTAATAAAATACAATTACATCTGAAAAGAATAGACAAACAAGAACAGAAATCCGAACATAAAACTGTTCTTTGGCTGAGGATCGTGTTAGACACGGGTCCCTTAAAACAAATTTCGTTTCTCCCAGGAGAACACGTTTGTTTCCAGGATACAACAGCCGCAAGCAGTTGCACTGCCGGTCTTGACTCCAACCCGAAGGTGTACCTTGCTGCTTGAAGAAGATGTAGAATTCAGAGGGAGAGATTGAATTTGCTGTGTTAATCGGTGTCCTTGATCTGGTGACAGGAGCCTCCTATTTATACACCAGGTTGAAGTCGAAACTGAAAATAAATTAAATGGGAGAATTAAACTGCATTAGACGTCTTTAATGCACTTTAATTCGTCACTTAATTCTCAGTCAAACGCATTAACTTTGTCAGTTTCGAATGCTGAAAACGTAACTGCACAGCATTAACTGCTGTTGAATGCTTCTACGCGCGCGCGCGCGCGCGCAAGACTGCACCCTCATGCGCGGTGCGTCCATTGCGCCTCATCGCCCACGCCACGCGCGCGCGCGTGTGCGAGTGCGAGTGCGAGTTAGGGTGCTCCGCACCCTTCGCGAGTACACTAGTGAGTGCTTCCATGAAACAATAAGGATGGAGAGTTCCCACTTAAATACCCCTTTAAGTTTCATCTCTCATCCGATGTGGGACAAGGTGCCACTTTCCCACTTATTTCAGCATTCAAGTTTCAAACACCAAACTTTGAGCATCGATATCTTATTCATCTTAGCTCCGTTTTGGACATGGTTTAGTTCGTTGCGAAGCTCTTCCGACATAGAACACAAACCCACAAATAAATATATAAAACCCGCTCATTTTATTATATTTATTTCTAGTCCAAAATAGGAAAAAATCATTTTCCTATATTTGTGAAAAATGCTATTTTCACAAAATTTCCAACAATCCCCCACATGAATAGAAATCGATCTATCAAGTTTCAACGATACACGTTCAACAGTTGAGTATTGCAAGATAGGTAGGTGTAACCTTTGAACCTTCTTTTGTGAAGCATACTTAGCCTCCTAGGGTCTTGTAGACGCGGTGTCTTTGAACAATCCCCCATTTATGTAGGCGACAATATACATTCACACAATTACTCTCCCTAGTCGAGTTAAGACCTCATGGTTTTGTCCGTTCATGGTCATGGAACACGTTCCTGGTTCTGCGAGAGCTCTAGGATTTGCGCCTCCCCACAAATCCATTCGAAGCGACCCCACTTCTCTCTAACATAGGTGATTCCTTTGAATCATTAAAAACATCATGGTTAATTTGGATTTCCTCAAAATCCTTAACCTCAACATGCTTAACCTTACTTCATGTCACTGATTGGAATGGACTAGGAAGTATACAACTCCCTTTAGTAATTTTGGGGCACCCCCCACAGTGACTCCCTTTGGGTTTATGATTAAGTTTGCCTATTGAACCTAGATCTTGGGATCTCCAGTCAACTAGGTTAGGTTTCCCTCATATTCCCTTCATCTATGGGCTTTAGTCCCATTCCTCTTGACAACCTATACACCTTATCTGTGCTTAAGCCTTTTGTTAACGGGTCCGCAATGTTCTCATTTGACCTCACATAGTCAACTGAGATCACACCCGTTGAGATAAGTTGTCGTACCGTGTTGTGTCTACGTCGAATGTGCCTTGATCTGCCATTGTACATCATGTTTTGTGCTCTAGCAAGAGCAGACTGATTGTCACAATGTATGCAGATTGCCGTCAACGACTTTGGCCATCTTGGAATATCTTCCACAAATTGACGTAGCCACTCCGCCTCTTCCCCGCTTTTATCTAAAGCGACGAATTCGGATTCCATCGTGGATCTCGCTATAACCGTTTGCTTGGAAGACTTCCAAGCTATAGTTGCGCCAGCAAGTGTAAACACGTAACCACTTGTGGATCTGTGATCCTTTATATCCGATATCCAGTTCGCGTCAGTGTATCCTTCGATCACTGCTGGATGACGGGTATAATGCAATCCCTAGTCTCTCGTGTATCTTATGTATCTAAGCACCCTCGTGATAGCTTTCCAATGATCCTCGCTCGGATTACTGGTGTATCTACTTAGCCTGCTCACTGCATATGCTAAGTCGGGTCTAGTACATGTCATTAGATACATGAGACTACCAATGATCCTTGAGTACTCTAACTGAGATACACTCTCGCCTCTATTCTTCCTTAGGCGTTGGGTATTATCAATTGGAGATCGAGCTATACTCGTATCGTCCGAATTGAATTTCCCAAGGATCTTGTCCACGTAGTGAGATTGACTCAACACAAGACCATTTTGGGTTCTAGTGATTTTTACTCCAAGAATCACATCCGCGAGACCCATGTCTTTCATGTCAAACCTCGCTTTCAACATGTCTTTCGTTGAATTGATCATCTTATAATCACTCCCAATGATAAGCATATCATCCACATAAAGACATAGAATCACATAACCTCTTAATGTGTCTTTAAAATAAACACACTTGTCGCACTCATTTATTTTGAAACCATTGTCAATCATGACATGATCAAACTTTTGGTGCCATTGTTTTGGAGCTTGCTTCAAGCCATACAAAGACTTGACCAATTTACATACTTTACCCTTGTTTCCAGGGGCGGAAAAACCCTCAGGTTGTTCCATGTAAATTTCTTCTTCTAAATCGCCATTTAGAAATGCGGTCTTTACATCCATTTGGTGAACTTCCAAATTTCTTAGAGCCGTAATTGCAAGAACCAATCGTATAGAGGTTATTCGTGTTACAGGCGAGTAAGTATCAAAGTAGTCTAGACCCTCCTTTTGTTTAAATCCTTTGATCACTAACCTTGCCTTGTATTTATCAATACTACCGTCAGCTTTCATCTTCCTTTTGAATATCCAACGATATCCAAGTGGTTTGCAACCAGGTGGAAGATCTACTAACTCCCAAGTATGATTTTGCAATATAGAATCAATTTCATTCTTAATTGCTTCTTACCATTGAGGTCCTTCCGCGGAGGTAACCGCTTCGCGGTAGGTATTGGGCTCACCCTCAACCATATAGCTCATGAAGTCTGGACCAAAAGATTTTTCAACCCTTTGTCGTTTACTTCGTCTAAGCTCACCCTCCTCGACCTCGGGTCGTTCATGTCTTTCATCTATCCTCGTAGATGAACTTGGTCCTGCTTCATCTAACCATGTAGACGAACTTGGACCTGCTTCATCAACCGCTCTTGATGATGGCGCATGTGTTTGTCCTAACATAGGAAACACATTCTCAAAATATGAGACGGTGTTAGAATTTGCCTCCATGATAGTGTGTTTATGTACATCGGGATTCTTGGACTCATGTACAAGAAAACGATGCGCACTACTTTGATGTTCATATCCTATGAAAATGCAATCAACCGTTTTGGGTCCTATCTTAAGAGCCTTAGGAGGTGGTACAATCACCTTAGCTAGGCACCCCCATACTTTCAAGTATTTGTACGAAGGCTTCCTTTTTCTCCACAACTCATATGGAGTTTCGTCCCTATTTTTCAAAGGTATCTTGTTCAAAAGATAGTTTGCTGAGAGAATGGCGTCCCCCCCACATTTCTCGGTTCACTCCCGAGCTTATCAACATGGCGTTCATCATCTCTTTCAATGTGCGGTTCTTACGTTCCGCAACGCCATTTGATTGTGGAGAATAAGGTGGTGTACAGTCATGTACAATGCCACTTTTTGCGCATAAATCCGCAAAAGGTGCAACATATTCACCTCCTCGATCGCTTCTCAAAGCTTTTATCTTCTTTTTAAGTTGATTCTCAACTTCATTTTTGTACAAGATAAACTTCTCTATTGCTTCGTCTTTACTCTTTAGTAAATACACGTAGCAATATTTAGTACAATCATCAATAAACGTGATGAAGTACTTATTTCCTCCACGCGTGGGAACCGCTTTTAAATCACACACATCGGTATGAATTAAATCAAGGGGTTCGGTTATTCGATCAACCGATTTAAACGATGATCTCGTAAGTTTGGATTAAACACAAGTCTCGCATTTGTGATTGGACTCGATATGGAATGTTGGTATCAAGTTTAATTTAATTAAACGTCGTAATGAATTAAAATTTACATGTCCTAGTCTACCATGCCAAACATTAGAAGACTCAACCATGTAAGTAGAAGTAGAAATTTCATTCATTTTCTTGTTTTGGTTTACAACCATTACATTCATTTTAAACATACCATTAAGGGCATAGCCCTTTCCAACAAACATTCCACGTCTAGACAAGACAAAATTGTCCGATTCAAACACTAGACGAAATCCAAACTTGTTGAGCATCCATCCCGACACGAGATTCTTCCGTATCTCTGGGATATAAAGCACATTGGTCAAGGTAAGCTCCTTGCCCGAAGTCATCTTCAAAACGACCGTGCATTCCCCCTTGATGCTTGCGGTAGCTTTATTCCCCATATAAAGCTTTTCTTCACCCGATGCTTCCTTGAATGTAGAGAAAAGAGCCTTGTCTCCACATACATGGCGGGTTACACCCGTGTCAACGAACCATCCTTTTGGGTTTTCACCCATCGCGTTGACTTCTTCAATCATAGCCGCTTCCTCGGTTATCATTGTAATGAGAGGCATACCATCCTCATCAACCATGTGCACACGCTCACGCTTAGGTTTCTTGCATTGGTTAGCACGGTGCCCCGTCTCGTTACAGTTGTAACAAGTACCTTGGAAAGGCGCAGACTTCTTTTTCACAGCCCCCTTTTTAGGTCCAAGGTTGTTAACCTTTGCTTTCCCTTTGTTGTCCTTTTTACCCTTGCCTTTCTTGCCCTTTGAGGACTCCCTAACTTCCACCATGTTTGCTTTAGCCGAAGCTTGCAAAATGGTGCCATTTTGGGCCACCCTGTTTTCTTCTTCTATACGAAGACGAAGAACAAGGTCCTCGACCGACATTTCCTTTCGCTTGTGTTTAAGATAATTCTTAAAATCCAACCAAGCAGGAGGTAATTTTTCGATCATGGCTGCCACTTGAAAAGTTTCGCTAAGTACCATTCCCTCAGCATGGATGTCATTTATGTCACACCCCTATTTTCCACGTGTCACCGGTGGGCCCGGTGGGGAGTATAGTGACGTAGTTGGTATCATCATAGACAAACAACACAATATAATAATGCACAGCGGAAGCAAAGATAGATTCATTTCAACTTTAAATAAAATGTAATATTAAATATCACGAGTAGTTGAAACGGATCCACGGGCGGATCAAAATAAAATAAGATATTGTTCAACAGTTTATTGTCGTCCAAGCTTGCGAGACTTATTGTGGACGCTCTAGAAGACAGCCAGCCTATTACGTGTAGTACCTGCACTTAACCTTTTGGGAAAAATACGTCAGTTTACACTGGTAAATACAATTTAACAAACTCATTTTTAAAATGATTGAAAATTGATTTGAATGCTCATGGCACAAAATATTTTATAACTTGGGATAATTATGTAATATAATCTTGTAAAGGATTTACATGTTACTTATGCGTTCAGTAGCCCGGTTCGTGCCGGGTTAAAGATCAATAGACACACCACAATATTGAGTTATACACTTGACAGGTGTACGCCTACACCCCGTGCTCAGGTCGTGGCCATCTCGTAAGATAATGCCGAGGATATCCGGGACATGGTCATTAACCCCCAAAGGCTTTAAGCAAACAAAACACTCAATCAAAACATAGCATCTCAATAAATTTAACCACTATTCGATTAAAGAATTTAATGCTAGACCAAACGGTATTTTATATACCGTACCCCAAGCCCGTATAGGGAAAATAAGTTAAAAGTATTTACCAATGTAAACTGACGTATTTTTCCCAAAAGGTTAAGTGCAGGTACTACACGTAATAGACTGGCTGTCTTCTAGAGCGTCCACAATAAGTCTCGCAAGCTTGGACGACAATAAACTGTTGAACAATATCTTATTTTATTTTGATCCGCCTGTGGATCCGTTTCAACTACTCGTGATATTTAATATTACATTTTATTTAAAGTTGAAATGAATCTATCTTTGCTTCCGCTGTGCATTATTATATTGTGTTGTTTGTCTATGATGATACCAACTACGTCACTATACTCCCCACCGGGCCCACCGGTGACACGTGGAAAATAGGGGTGTGACAGGTTGGTATCAGAGCCAACTCTGAGTGAATTAAACACTAGTCTTTTTGTGTTTAATCACAGTTACACAATTGCACAATCCTCGATTCTCGAGTCTAGACAAAGAACTTAGGAAATTTCCAAATTTTTGTTTAAATTTTCTAACCTTGTCTTAATTATATTTTTGTTGTATTACTTGATGTTTTTGACAGGTTCACGAAAATGCCACCAAGAATGAGAGGTAGAGGCCGAGGAGCATATGTAGCTCCAAATGATCATGAGACCGGACCATCACATCGGCGGACACCATCGGATCCTCACCGCAATGATGCTCAAGACCTTTGGAGGTCTTTCACCGAACCAGCGAGACGCTCAGTCTCACTAAGCACCTCTCCATCGATTCCGCATTCATTTGGGCCTCATTCGGAGAATGAGCCCCACCACTCACAGCAGTCCTACATTCCCCTAGGACACCATTCACCTTTTCACCAACCATCGCCTGCCTCCCAGGGTCAGTTCAACCCTGATGACTACCTAGAGGCAGCAGCAATGGGTTTTAACCCACTTGGACCGGAAGACCACTTTTCGGGTGGCAACCCAATGGATATTGATGAGGATACGGATCCTGCCATGCCACCCTCTGGAACACCGAACCACCCCATCGAGATTTCTGATGGGTCACCTTTCATGGGATCACCATACAATGGTCCCGATAGTTATGAGGAGATGTTCAAACAGTATGACTGGGTATTTACCCCCAGTTATCATAACTCTCCTTTGCACCAGTCCCATCACTCTCCTCTTCACCAGTCTTACCATAACTCCCCTCTGCACCAGTCATACCATAACTCTCCTTTGCACCTGCCTCACCACTCTCCCCTACACCAGCCACAGCAGCAGCCCCAGCAGCAGCCACAACAGCAGCAGAATCCTTCCGAGGATTCTCGACTTGTAGCGGTCACTCCGCCAGCAGCAGCACCTCCACTTCAGCCTCCCTCGCCTCCGAGGCGAAGGAGAACTACCTTGCGGATTTCCGCACGAGGAGGAGTGCGTATCAGCACCCCTCCACTTTCGAGTGGCAGCCGGTACTCACCGGTCCATGAAGAACCAGAGATGGGTGAATCTTCGAACCCCGTCTCTGAAGTAGCAACTGCGCCAGTCGCGCCACAGCCACCATTGGGTTTTGAAGAACCAATCCCCGCTTATACCGGTGCTGCAACATTTAACCCTTCGAGCAGCAGTTTCACACGGGGTATAACTTTACGGAGGATCCATACTGGATAGCAGCAAACTCCAACACCTTCCATCAAGAGGCTCCCTTCGGAGGTCCCTGGGCTACGGGACCCTCGACTTATGGGTACCCATCATATGGGTACCAGCAGTCGCAACCTCCTCAACCTCCTTATTATCAACCGCAGCCTCCTCAACCCCCGTTTTATCAACAACCACCTCAGGCACCGGCGATGTCGCCGCCCCAAATGCAAGAAATCATTCATGGGATAGAAGAGGTGCGTCAAGAGATGCGGGATGGGTTGCAGCATGAACGAAGGCGTAGACATGGGATGTTTAAGAAGTTAAAGGATCTGGTTAAGGGGAAGAAAAAGAAGGATCATTGAATCCTTTGTTTGTTGGTTATTTTAGTGTGGTACTCATGTCCCTGCGTGGACATTTATTTATTTCTGTACTCTACCCCTGCGTGGGTATTTCTTTCTGTTCTGCCCCTGCGTGGGCATATCTTTTATTTAACCCCTGCGTGGGTTTATTGTTTTGTTATTTGGCCCCTGCGTGGGCATATGATTTATGTAAAAGACCCATTTAGGGCAACTTGTACTGATTTAATTTTTATTTGAAATGGTTAATTTAAATTTCATCTTTAAATTATGTGCATAAACATAGTGTATGAATAAATGAAAAAATAACATTAAATATTTTGATTTACCATTTTAATAATATAATAAAGATCTTAAAAGGTAAAACCTAGCTGTTATGTTGTCATAAATCTAGCCAATATGGTGGAACCTGTTTAAAAAGATTCAAATCTCTGTTAACATCTGTAAACATGTTAACATTCTTGGCTAATGTGATCCGTAAAATCACACACGCCACCTTTTTTATAAAATATCCAAGTTTAATATTTCTATATATAATTGGTTGTGACATAATGCCTACGGGTTATAATTAATGTCATATAAAACAAGAAGGCAGCTGTAGTTTATAAACTCCCTGCCAAGAAAAAGGATTGACTTGTCTTATTTAATCAAGCCTTAATCCTACAAGATCTAAATTTGTAATTTAGAAAGATGTCTACGTGACCAGGCTTATTATGCCAATATTATATTTCGTTCTAAAAAGATTATTAGTAAAAATCCTGAATGAAATTATTAAAATTAACTAATATGGCTTTTGTTTACCATGGTTAATAAATCGTCAAGAACGATAATACTGTTTAGACTTCTAAATAGACCTTGTCCTTATTTTTGTGTAGCAATTAAGACTACATGACTAAGTCTGAAGAGATAAACACTCGTCCAGCAGAAAACCCTGATGATACTAAAATATTAGTAACGGGTGCAGAATTGAAAGCATTAGTGAACGATGCAGTTATTGAAGCGCTAAACAGACAGTATAGCGAATCAAACGGGACCCGGAGTAGGACCCGATCTGCGCCACATTCTAAACCGAAAGTCCACTCGGAGGCTCATAGCAAGCAACCCTCTAAGAGAGATGGACCAAAGAAAAATGAGCTCAAGAAGAATGATGAGGATAATCACTCCTCTAACCAAAACAGTGTCCCGATAAAGGAGATCAAGCAGAAACATGAATCGCACAGTAAGTCCTGTACGTATAAATACTTCGTCTCATGTAAACCCAGAGACTTTACTGGGGAGAAAGGAGCGGTCGACTGCATGACCTGGTTAGACGAAATGGATACAGTTGTAGATATCAGCGGGTGTGCTGATCGGGATGTAGTGAAGTACGTATCCCAATCGTTCAAAGGGGACGCACTAGCATGGTGGAAATCTCTCTTACAAGCTGCCGGAAAGGCCACACTTTACAGTATGTCATGGGATCAGTTCGTAGCCCTTATTAAAGAAAATTTTTGCCCACAACATGAAGTTGAAAGGATCGAGTCAGACTTCGTATCTTTGGTGATGAAGAATCTAGACTGTCAGGCATACCTCACCACTTTCAATACTCTATCTCGATTGGTTCCATACTTGGTAACCCCAGAGCCGAGAAGGATTGCCCGTTTCATTGGGGGTTTGGCCCCTGAGATTAAAGCAAGTGTTAAGGCATCGAGGCCTACAACTTTCAGATCAGTAGCTGATCTATCTCTCTCTCTCACCCAGGACGTAGTCAGGTTGAGAGCACTTAGGAACTCGGAAGAGAATAAGAGAAAGCGTGAGGACGATACCTCATGGAGATCGGAGAAGAGACACCGAGGGAATAACGACCACAGGAAAGGGTCGGGATCTAAGAGAGATGGGCAACAGTCGGGGGATAAGCCCAAATGCAAAACTTGCAAGAAGAACCATTTTGGGAAATGTCGTTTTGAGTCGAAATCGCAGTCCCACACGAGACCCTGTGGAATCTGCAAATCTACTGATCATACGACTTTGAAGTGTAAGGGTCTGAAGGATGCAACATGTTACGGTTGCAACGAGAAAGGGCACATTAAGTCTAATTGCCCAAAGTACGCTAAGAAAGCCGATGATGGAAAGAAAACCAATGCAAGGGTCTTCAAGATGGACGCTAAGGAAGCAGTTCAAGATGACAACGTTATTACAGGTACTTTTCTTGTAAATGATGTTTTTGCTAGAGTCTTGTTTGATTCTGGAGCGGATAAGTCTTTTGTAGATAATAAGTTTTGTGAGTTGTTAAAATTGCCTGTAAAAGCCTTAAGTGTGAAGTATGAGGTGGAGTTAGCTGATGGAACCATAGAAACAGCCTCAACTGTTTTAGATGGATGTGTTATATCCATTAGGAATCATTCTTTTCCTTTGTCCCTACTTCCCTTTAAGCTCGCCGGCTTTGATGTAGTTATAGGCATGGATTGGTTATCGCATAACCAAGCCCAGATTGTGTGCAACAGAAAGCAAGTGATAGTTAAAACTCCGGCTGGAGAGTCACTTACCATTCAAGGGGATACTCGGCATGGATTGCCTGAGCAAGTGTCCATGCTCAAGGCATCCAGATGTATGCAGAAAGGTTGTGTCATTTATATGGCACAAGTTACTATAGACAAGCCAAAGCCTAAGATTGAAGATATCCCTATCATTTCGGAATATCCTGAAGTTTTTCCCGAAGAACTACCTGGTTTACCACCAGATAGGCAAGTGGAATTCCGGATTGGCATCATCCCTGGTGCTGCACCAGTAGCGAGAGCACCTTATAAGTTAGCACCGATGGAGATGAAGGAATTAAGGACGCAGTTGGATGATCTGTTAGCAAAAGGTTTTATTAGACCTAGTTCGTCTCCTTGGGGAGCGCCGATCTTATTTGTCAAAAAGAAGGATGGATCGATGCGTTTGTGCATCGACTACCGTGAGCTTAATAAAGTCACTATCAAGAATAGATATCCTTTACCCAGGATCGACGATCTGTTCGATCAGTTACAAGGAGCAAGCTACTTTTCAAAGATCGACTTGAGGTCGGGCTATCATCAGTTGAAGGTCAAGGATGAAGATGTACACAAAACAGCGTTTAGGACTCGTTATGGACATTACGAGTTTCTAGTGATGCCTTTCGGGCTCACTAACGCACTAGCCGCATTCATGGATCTCATGAATCGCGTCTGCAAGCCTTATCTGGATAAATTCGTCATCGTCTTTATTGACGACATCCTTATTTACTCGAAGAACAAAGCTGATCACGAGAAACACCTTCGTTGTATTCTCAAACTTCTACATCAAGAGAAACTTTACGCCAAATTTTCGAAGTGCGAATTTTGGCTTCGAGAAGTCCAATTCCTTGGACATGTAGTAAGTGAGCATGGAATCCAAGTGGATCCCGCTAAGGTAGAAGCGGTTATGAATTGGCAAGAGCCAAAGACGCCTACTGAAATTCGTAGCTTCCTGGGTTTAGCAGGATATTATAGGCGTTTCATCGAAAACTTTTCAAGGATTGCTGCGCCCTTAACCGCGTTGACACGAAAGAAAGTTAAGTTTGATTGGGGCCCTAAGCAGCAGGAATCCTTTGACATTCTGAAGAAAAAGTTAAGCAATGCACCAGTGTTAACATTGCCCGATGGTATAGAAGAATTTGTGGTGTACAGTGATGCATCACACACTGGTATGGGCTGTGTACTCATGCAGAAAGGCAAGGTTATTGCCTACGCTTCACGACAGCTAAAGGTGCACGAGAAGAATTACACCACCCACAACTTGGAGTTGGGTGCCGTTGTATTTGCATTAAAACTTTGGAGACATTACTTATATGGAACCAAGTGTGTGATCTATTCGGATCACAAGAGCCTTCAACATTTGTTTAATCAGAAGGACTTGAACATGCGACAAAGACGATGGATGGAAACTCTAAATGATTATGATTGTGAGATAAAATACCATCCAGGTAAAGCAAATGTAGTTACTGATGCTTTAAGCAGAAAAGAAAGAGTGAAGCCAATAAGAATCAATGCCAAGCGCATCGAAATCAGGAATAGTTTGAACGAAAGGGTGTTAGCTGCACAGAAGGAAGCTGTGTTAGAAGCTAACTATCCTGAAGAAAAGTTAGGAATAACTGAGGAGCAGTTATCCCGTGACAAAGACGGAATGCTTAGATTGAATGGGCGAATATGGGTTCCAGTTTATGGAGGACTTCGAGATGTCATTCTCCAGGAAGCCCACAGTTCCAAATATTCCGTTCATCCTGGAGCTGATAAGATGTACCAGGATCTAAAAGCAAACTACTGGTGGATTGGTTTGAAAAAGTCTGTAGCTGCTTATGTAGCTAAATGTTTGACTTGTGCGCAAGTCAAAGCTGAGCATCAGAAACCATCAGGTTTGTTACAACAACCTGAAATTCCCACATGGAAGTGGGAGATGGTGACGATGGATTTCATCACCAAGTTGCCAAAGACGAGAAAGGGAAATGATACTATATGGGCCATAGTAGATAGACTGACGAAGTCAGCACATTTTCTACCCATCAAGGAGACTTATAGCTCCGATATGTTAGCCCAGTTATACGTTGATAAGATTGTAGCCTTGCATGGAATACCTGTGTCTATTATCTCTGATAGAGATACTAGATATACGTCACATTTTTGGAAGAGTTTCCAACAATCTTTGGGCACTCGTTTGAATTTTAGTACGGCTTATCATCCACAGACTGACGGTCAGAGTGAGCGTACTATTCAAACTTTGGAAGATATGCTACGTGCATGTGCGATCGATTTGGGTGGTAGTTGGGATAAGAACCTACCATTAATCGAATTCTCCTACAACAATAGCTACCACACCAGCATAAAAGCTGCGCCTTTTGAGGCCTTATACGGTAGAAAGTGTAGATCGCCTATTTGTTGGGCGGAAGTTGGAGAGGTCCAACTATCAGGACCAGAAATTGTTTTTGAGACGACAGACAAGATTGTCCAGATTCGCGATCGTTTGAAAGCTGCCAGGGATAGGCAGAAAAGTTATAAGGGTCCACAGCGTAAAGATTTTCACTTTGAAGTAGGTGATAAAGTGTTGCTTAAAGTATCGCCCTGGAAGGGGGTGATGCGATTTGGTAAGAAAGGCAAGCTAAGCCCAAGATACATAGGACCTTTCGAGATTATCGAACGTGTCGGGTCAGTTGCTTATAAGTTAAACTTGCCTGAAGAACTTAGCGCTATCCATAATGTGTTCCACATCTGTAATTTGGAGAAGTGTTCCGCTGATGAACCACTGGTTATACCGTATACGGATGTACATATAGATGAAAGCTTGAAATTTGTGGAAAATCCGTTGTCGATTGAAGACCGAAAGGTAAAGAAGCTTCGAAGGAAACACATACCTATTGTTAAGGTCAAATGGGATGCCCGAAGAGGTCCCGAATACACATGGGAGGTAGAATCCACGATGAAAGAAAAATACTCTCATTTGTTTCAGTAAATCTCGGGGTCGAGATTTCTTTTAAGGGGGTGAGGATGTAACACCTCGAAAATTTACGTCCAATAATGTATTGACACGTGTCTTGGACTTGGAATATGTGAAAACATACTTTAGAGGGACTAAAGTTGACAAACAGTGAAACTAAGTGAATATAAGGGTCCAAAGTGTCAACAATGGATAAATAGGCCCTACAATAACCCTACATGATGTTTATAATCTTAAACGGATAAATCATGGATCATACGAAGCGAAATATGAAAGAAAGTGAGGAGTTACAAACTACAGGGGCCAAATGTGTCAACATGTTGAATTTATACCTCTGAGTGATCTTTTGGCAAACCCGAAACTGTGTAATGATAAAATATACTCACGAGAATATATGATAAAAATTCATTGAAGTTTCGTGAACGTATGAGAAAGTTATGATTAAAACCGTATACGAAAGGTTAATTGCGTTATCGTGAATTTCGTGACTTTTCGGGTAAGCGCAAAGTGAACCGAGGACTTTGCCATGTTTATAAAAGTCCCAAGGTTCATAAAAATCAGATTTCAAGGGTTTAGAGTGCAAATAAATAGCTTAAACACGTATCTAAAGATCAGGGACTGAATTGCAACATTTCAAAACTTGTTTTGCTGGTCGACCAGGGGTACGCGGCCCGCGTAACCTGGCCTCGCGGCCCGCCTACCTGTTGCCAGCGACAGAACCTGCAGATGTCGGTTTTCTTGGCTGTTTGTGAGTTGTTTGCAGCTGTATACGACTCAAGGACCTCCCCAATCGAATTACATGCATTTGAGGACACTTGTAGAGGTCTTACAACACCTGAGAACCTCTGTGGCAGCCTCACAACACTCCAAAATCTGCATATAAGGCACTTTATGTAGTAAACTAAGAACACTTGAACTTTCAAAAATTCACAAGACTTCTCCTGGAGCTTTCTGGACGACAAGGCAGCCTCATAGTGATCTCTAAGCTTGTTTAGGACCATTGTAAGTGTTTACAACTCTTTCAAATTCGTTCTAGCTTAGTGTATTCACCGAAAGTCAAAGTATCGTAATTTAAACTTGACTTTATGATTAAACGAGATTGGCTCTGTCAAATCTCAAATTGAAAGTACCAACATGTTGGTATTTATGTGTGTAACAAACCCCTAAAAGGGTATTATCAGATTCACACTCTAAGCATGTTAATTGTCGAGTCAAAGCATTTCTTAAAAAGTCAACAGAATGTGTTTTTGCAAATTTAAGCATAATCAGTAATGTAGGCTACATGCAACCTGTTTGATCATCAAAATAACTTTATAAATAATGTAAGAACATGTTTCAACTTGATCAACTCGACAATTTTCAGTTTAAACACGAATCGGAACCGAAAGTCACATAAATTGACTTTTTCTTTGACTATCGGTTCGGATCCGTCCATGCATGTTTGAGATCTGAATTGGAGCATATTTTGGACCAACTTTCATATAAGTTTAATTCTCTGAGATTTTTCAACTTGGTTCAACACTTATCCGATTCATATGCATCTTACCGGTTTATGCTTAAATATGACTATTTTGCCCTTTTTGCTATAAAACGTGATTTTTGAAAAAGTGAAAGAGTAGAAACGTTTGTTGCTGATTTATAAACTTGCACCAAAAATTTGATATCAGTTTGAGGTCCAGATTTAGAGTTATGCTCAATATCGTAATTTGAAAGCCTTATGTTATTTAAACGGCGTAATTAGCATATAACCCATTTAAACCCACTTTTTAATATAAAACTTTTTACCCACTGATGTTATATAATATTTTGGGATTTTTAAATATTTTTATTAAATTTTTGGCTGAGCATAACATAGGTCTTTAAGCTAAATTCGGTAAATACCGATTTTGCCCTTTTAAGCCATAAAATGAGTTTTACAAATCTTTTTGGCCCCAAACCTTTTTCTACTGATTTTATTTGTTAAATAAAATATTTTGAGCATTCTGGAAATATAAAAATGTCAGCTTTCTTTCGAAAACCCGGAAACGGCTCTAAATCGCCATTTTAAGCATTTTTAACGCATAGTATGTACTATAGCCATATTAGACTTATAAGTTTGATACCTACTGATGTTTTTAGTATATTTTTATAAAATAACAGTAAGTATAAGTTTTTGAACTCAGGTTTCCAGTTTTGACATTTTTAGCCCTTATGAAATTACCGAAATACCCCTAAGGTGCATAGTTTGGTTTTAAATGATAAGTTTCATATATGGGTCATACCCTACTGTTATAATATGTTAAATTAAGTATTCTTACTGTATGAATCAGACCTACAACTCAGATTACAAATTTAACTCTTTTATAATCTTTTAAATGACCAAAATGCCCTTATAAGGCATAAGTTGAGTTTAAATTCATTCGGGGCATAATAGAACATAAGTTACTGATATTATGACATATTTAGAGCATATTATCTCAGGGAACTTGCATATGACTCTTACGGTTACCCGTAACGCTCTTTTCGCGTTCGGTGCGGTTTATGTAACTAGTTTGCATAAATTGACCGAGACGGGTCAAACATTATCATTTTTGTCTCAAAATCCAGAATGTATTTAGTATACCCATATTATACAAGTATTCAAACTTGTCGGGTCTAAATCACATTCTATCCGGTCTTCGCTTAATCGTGCGTTTGAACCGTTTCGTCCTTTTAAATAACCGGTCTAAGCTTTAGCTTAAATAAAGGCCGTTAGAAATCTAATAGGCTATTTATAAACCTTCGTTCCAGATTAGGAGCACCGGTAAAAGCTACCTGCCTTTTTGCTTGTTGAGATAAATACTTACCAAGGTAAATACTTTTAACTTATTTTCCCTATACGGGCTTGGGGTACGGTATATAAAATACCGCTTGGTCTAGCATTAAATTCTTTAATCGAATAGTGGTTAAATTTATTGAGATGCTATGTTTTGATTGAGTGTTTTGTTTGCTTAAAGCCTTTGGGGGGTTAATGACCATGTCCCGGATATCCTCGGCATTATCTTACGAGATGACCACGACTTGAGCACGGGGTGTAGGCATACACCTGTCAAGTGTATAACTCAATATTGTGGTGTGTCTATTGATCTTTAACCCGGCACGAACCGGGCTACTGAACGCATAAGTAACATGTAAATCCTTTACAAGATTATATTACATAATCATCCCAAGTTATAAAATATTTTGTGCCATGAGCATTCAAATCAATTTTCAATCATTTTAAAAATGAGTCAGTTAAATTGTATTTACCAGTGTAAACTGACGTATTTTTCCCAAAAGGTTAAGTGCAGGTACTACACGTAATAGGCTGGCTGTCTTCTAGAGCGTCCACAATAAGTCTCGCAAGCTTGGACGACAATAAACTGTTGAACAATATCTTATTTTATTTTGATCCGCCTGTGGATCCGTTTCAACTACTCGTGATATTTAATATTACATTTTATTTAAAGTTGAAATGAATCTATCTTTGCTTCCGCTGTGCATTATTATATTGTGTTGTTTGTCTATGATGATACCAACTACGTCACTATACTCCCCACCGGGCCCACCGGTGACACGTGGAAAATAGGGGTGTGACAATTTAGTATAATTTGCAACTCTTGGACTTGGTTCATAACAGACTTGTTATCAACCATTTTAAAGTCCAAGAAACGGGCGACAACAAATTTCTTTGTTCCCGCTTCCTCCGTTTTGTACTTTTTCTCCAAAGACTCCCATAATTCTTTGGAAGTCTTGATACTATAGTACACATTATACAGCTCATCCGAGAGACCGTTGAGTACGTAGCCTCGACATATAAAGTCCGAGTGCTTCCACGCCTCTACCGCGCTCAGAGCCGGAGCATCGGTCTCCCCTTCCGCAGGTTGGGGAGCGGTCTCCGTTAAGAACCTCGCAAGGTTCATGGTGGTCAAGTAGAAGAACATCTTCTGTTGCCACCGCTTGAAGTGGAGACCCGAGAACTTCTCGGGTCGTTCAGCATGATTCGCCACTGTGGACGCTCCCACAGTGTTGGCAGGGGTACCGACAACGACGTTGACGTTGGTATTTTCAGTCGACATTCTGAAAAATTCCACAAACCCAAGTTAATAAAATAATAAATGTGCTAATTTATTATTTATCCAATGTAAAGAGTTTTTGAAACCACTGCGCAGCTTCTAAGTCCAACTTTGAAGACTACAATAGTAGGTTTTTAGAACTCAGCGACAGAAGGAGTAGAAACAGAGTTATGTATTGACAAAGTCGCTACTTTGAATCAAAACAGAGAAAAAAAACTGTTTTTAAAACACAACTGTATGAATTTAAAATTGGTTCGAATTCACAGCAGAATATGTTTGTGTTTCTACACGAACGGTGTTTTAAAAATTTGTTTTAAGATTGTAGGAATCCGTTCGTGCAAAATTAAATAAAACTTTATTAACTTGACTAACTGAAACAATTACAGAATGAAACTAATAAAATACAATTACATCTGAAAAGAATAGACAAACAAGAACAGAAATCCGAACAGAAAACTGTTCTTTGGCTGAGGATCGTGTTAGACACGGGTCCCTTAAAACAAATTTCGTGTCTCCCAGGAGAACACGTTTGTTTCCAGGATACAACAGCCGCAAGCAGTTGCACTGCCGGTCTTGACTCCAACCCGAAGGTGTACCTTGCTGCTTGAAGAAGATGTAGAATTCAGAGGGAGAGATTGAATTTGCTGTGTTAATCGGTGTCCTTGATCTGGTGACAGGAGCCTCCTATTTATACACCAGGTTGAAGTCGAAACTGAAAATAAATTAAATGGGAGAATTAAACTGCATTAGACGTCTTTAATGCACTTTAATTCGTCACTTA
Source organism: Helianthus tuberosus (assembly GCA_030545235.1). Taxonomy (NCBI): domain Eukaryota; kingdom Viridiplantae; phylum Streptophyta; class Magnoliopsida; order Asterales; family Asteraceae; genus Helianthus; species Helianthus tuberosus. Next base: position 60,635 of record JARYGA010056901.1, read on the forward strand.
ATTCTCAGTCAAACGCATTAACTTTGTCAGTTTCGAATGCTGAAAACGTAACTGCACAGCATTAACTGCTGTTGGAAGCTTCTACGCGCGCTCGCGCAAGACTGCACCCTCATGCGCGGTACGTCCATTTGGCTCACTGCCATGCGCGCGTGCGCCCCACTGGCTTAATCTCATGCGCACCTGTGCGCGCGCGCCACGTCACCTGGTAGCCTCTACGAGCACGCCACACAGTCGCGCCGTTTTGGCTCACCTAGGTGCGCCGCGCACGTCACCTTAGTGCCCATGCACCATGCGCAACCGCGCGCCCCCATCCATGTGTACTCGCGCGCACATGCGCATGACAGCCACGTCATGCGCCACATCACCTACCACTTGGTCCTTGCAACCCTTGTTCTCCACCACGCGCACGCACCCTTCGCGAGTACACTAGTGAGTGCTTCCATGAAACAATAAGGATGGAGAGTTCCCACTTAAATACCCCTTTAAGTTTCATCTCTCGTCCGATGTGGGACAAGGTGCCACTTTCCCACTTATTTCAGCATTCAAGTTTCAAACACCAAACTTTGAGCATCGATATCTTATTCATCTTAGCTCCGTTTTAGACATGGTTTAGTTCGTTGCGAAGCTCTTCCGACATAGAACACAAACCCACAAATAAATATATAAAACCCGCTCATTTTATTATATTTATTTCTAGTCCAAATTAGGAAAAAATCATTTTCCTATATTTGTGAAAAATGCTATTTTCACAAAATTTCCAACAAAAATCAAGTATTTTTTATCTTTAATATGAGTGTACTATCTCTATATTTAAAAAAAATTGAAAACTCATATGCATAAAATACAAGGGACAACACACTAAAAACATCATAGGCATAAAACTAATAACACAGTGAACAACGGACTAAAAACACCATGAATAGCATAACAAAAATATAATGGACAGTAGACTAGAACACCGTTGACTAAAAACACAATAGACAGCAAACTAAAAACATCATGAAAAAAAGACAAAAACACAGTGGAAAACAAATTAAAAACACCATAGATAATAGACTAAAAACATAATGGACAGAGTTAAAACATGTGCAGATTATAAACACAATGAACAAACATATAAGTTATAACACACACGTGTAGACCAATAATACAATGGACAAACATAAAAACAAAGAACTAAAAAAATCATTGTGCGCGTATTTTTTTTTAATTTTTATATAACAATATCATACTCATTTTAAAGATAAACACGCTCGTTATTATATGTATTTTTTTTAAATAATAACGCACAAAAAAGTTATTAATGTTTAAAGATAATGGAGAAATATGTATAGGCTTTGCATGTGGAAAGGGAAAGTCAACAATGTAGGTTATTTCTTTATATCATTGCCCTTCTTTTCTTACGTAACTTCCATTCACTTTCTCCTCAAACTAATCTCAACAATCAAATCCCAAGATTAATAGCCCAAATTCCTTCTTATCCTTTCTAAAAAAACTTTCTTTTTAACCTAAGACTATCTAATATATATGCAATTAATCCATGCATATATCTAAATTATTTTTCATATGTAATATATAGAAAATACGATTAAATAAAATAGAGTTTGCTTATTTGATAGGAGTTCTGAGTTCTCGCAGCTCTTGCAACTTGATGTATACATGACGATGATATTGCATGTTTATAAGCATAACATTTTAACTAGTAAATTAAACGTTTGAAACCTTATGATTTTTTTTTCAAATCAAATAAATAGTGGAGGTGGGCGACTAAAACTTAAAAAATACAAATTAAAAACTAAAAATAAAAGTAACTTAAATATAAATTATTGTCAAATTACTTGTCACATGATTCTGCATTTACTCTTTATATAATCTAAAGATCCGGACTAAGAATTTGTCCATAAACCAACCATCGGATTCAATGTTCTCTAAATTTCAACCACCCCTCATAAACTCACTTGTAGCATCTGGTGTGATGAAATCAGCCGGATTCATGTTGAATGAGCATACAAAATTAGTCATGGTGTTTGTTTTGAGCTCACCTTGGATGTGTTTCTCTTCGTTGAAACGGCTCGCCAAGAGCATGGCAACCTCCATTTCAACAGGATCTCCAACATCAGTTATGCGACAATGACTTGTAGGATCATTGTAGATATCACGCATTAAACGGTATTTCTTAGGTTTTCTTAGATGTTGCTTTCTGGCTCCTTTATTGTTACCTGCAACTACATTGTGTACGGAGCTAAAATCTTTATTGACTATCTTGCTAAGTTTGTTTTGACCATAGTTGACCTTTCTCATAGTCATTTCCTACAATACAATTCATTCCTAAAGAATTAATTATCATATTTGTAAAACAAAAAAACAAAAAAAATGGCTCAAAAATGTTTAAAAATAAAAGGTCATATTCGCTATAGGAAAAACTAAACCTAAGAATTTATATTTGAATATTTGAATATATCAAATAACATAAAAAGGACCAAACTTTTAATCCAATAGAAGAACTTATCATATGCTTTAAATGAAATTATTCATAAAACCTACAAAATCGTTAAAGAACGAACACTTGCAGACCAAATTAAGAAATGATATACATACCAAATAGAAAAGTTGGCGAATTCACTTGTTTCAATGGCTTCTTCCTGCGATGAATGTATATTGAAAGTAATTTTCGATTAACGGTCCACACCAACAAGCTTATCAATCAATCTTCACACAACTGCTACTGCAAAACTAAAAAAAAGTATGGAACAAAGTTACAGACAGAAACATGTTTACGTGATCGAGTTAAAGAAATATAACGAGTTACATATGATTGCGGTATAAACTTGCAGATTTTTCTAATTGTGTCCCATATTAATTAGAAAATCTTAGCAATATTAAATCGATTCCAAACAAGTTGAGGAGAACTTAGAAAAATCAAATCTAGTATAATCTACTTTGTAAATTGATACATATGATTGGTAATGTTAAAATTAATGATTAACACAAACAAATTAGGACACTTGACACATACGATCGAGTAAAAATATACATACCCAGGTTGAAAATCTAACAGCTGCGAGACTGTCTTTAAACCCTAAATCACAAAAAAGGAGCAAAATGGAGATAGGATGATCTACGACATATAGAAAATGTTTCTACCTAAGAAGTCTATTGCATGCCGTTGATTCT
>JARYGA010056902.1:0-19795 GCA_030545235.1 Helianthus tuberosus
TAAACTTCTCAATATCTCATTTCTATATATTTCAGGGAATCAAAGAAGGATGGTATGATGGTGGGAGTATAGCTATGGCTGTTATCATTGTTATAGTTGTTACAGGTACTTCAGTAAATATCTTTACATCATTGTTAGGGTTAAGTTATTGAATCTTTTTCAGTTTTTTATTGCTTATGGTATCTTACTGTTTATTGTCTTTTAGCTGTAAGTGATTATAAACAATCACTTCAATTTCAAAATCTGAATGAAGAGAAGCAGAATATACAATTAGAGGTGGATTCTCATTTCTCAACCATGCTTTTATTTTTCTACGTAATTAGCATATTAATCATGCTGACACATATACGGATGTTATAGGTTGTAAGAGGCGGGAGAAGGCTTGAAATTTCAATCTTTGATATCGTTGTCGGTGATGTAATACCACTAAAAATTGGTGATCAGGTAAAAAAAACATGTTGGTTCTTTTGTTGCGACATATGTTTTTGTTGTGACCTATGTTTTATTAATTTTTGTTTGACATGCTTTCAAACCGTTATGAACCAGGTTCCTGCTGATGGGATTTTAATATCTGGCCACTCACTGGCTATTGATGAATCTAGTATGACTGGCGAGAGTAAAATTGTGAGTTTTATTTTTATTTTTTGACATGTATACAAACCATTTTTCACATGTTTTTTTGGCCGCAATTCATTTTCCCCTTATTGATGGAGCAGGTTCATAAAGATCAAAAATCACCATTTTTAATGTCGGGGTGCAAAGTTGCAGATGGCTATGGCACTATGCTGGTAATTATAAATATAATAATTATAGAACAAAAGTTACTGTAGCAATTGTCACATCACTTTTTTTTTAATACCTTAGCCGCTCAATTTTCAGCATTGTCACTTACACTCTCTTAGATTTCTAAAAACTTTGTCAAATATCATTTTGACTCCCTCAAGTTTTTCGAGCTTATTTTTATGTACACGAGTCGAATATAATACGTTTCGTGCTTATTTTTATGTGCATTTTCTGTTCTACGTTTTGACATAAATTTTGTTCGGAAACAAGTCGGGTAAAATATAATATGTTTCACCGGGCGGCGGGCGGTATAAATTCGAGTTACTTTACGTTTCGACGCACCGCAATGCGTGGTACCATTCTTTAACTTAAAAACACTATTTATTACGTGCTTATTTTTAGGTACGTTTCGGTATAAATCCAAGTTGGTTTACGTTTCAACGTAAATTTTTCTTGGTAATGAGTCAGGTCAAATATAATGCGTTTTTGTGCTAATTTTTATGTGCGTTTTTCAGTTGGTCTACGTTTTAACTTAAATTTTGTTCGTAAACGAGTCGGGTCAAATATTTGACTGTATAAATTCGAGTTACTTCAAGTTTCGACACCACCGCAATGTGTGGCGGGTCAAAATACTAGTTTTAAAAGAAATAGAGATATGGATTTTCTTCTAGCTCTAATCGCTTACATACATTTGGTTTTTAGGTCATGAGCGTTGGAATAAATACAGAATGGGGATTACTTATGGCTAGCATCTCCGAAGATAACGGGGAGGAAACACCATTACAGGTTACGTCTCGGAAATACAAAACCTCATTTCTACTGGGAAACAAATTACATTAGAAATTAAAAAAATGTTACGTATGATTTATATAGGTGCGGTTGAATGGAGTTGCCACTTTTATTGGTATAGTTGGGCTTGCGGTGGCTATAGTTGTTCTCGTTGTTCTTCTAATCAGGTAATACAATGTCACATGGTGATAGTATTTTTGTTTCAAAATGGCAACTTTTGAGACCGTAAATTTTATTTTGGTAGGTATTTTACCGGGAACACATCGAAGAGTTCAGATTATCCTAAATTTACGGCTGGAAAAACTAGTCTTAGTGATGCTGTGGATGCTGCAATTAAAATCTTCACTATTGCAGTATGTAACTTCATACTCAATCACCTGTTTAACAAGTGTCTTTGCTGACTTTTTTAGTCTCTGTCAAACTAATTTATAACCAACAAAGACACTTGTTAATTTCATTTGGTTTCTTTTTCATGCTTATAGATTCTTGAAATTGGTATAGGTCACTATTGTTGTTGTTGCGGTGCCTGAAGGGCTTCCCTTAGCTGTCACATTAACGTAAGTTTGTCTTTATATTATCTGTTGTGTTATTGATTTATTTGTTAAATCAGATTGGGCTTAAATAAGTTATGTATTTTTTTTATCTATTTACAGTCTTGCATACTCTATGCGTAAAATGATGGCAGACAAGGCACTGGTAAGTTATCACTTTTTATTTTTAAAAATTTCTCTCAACATTTCAGCTATAATATATAGGGGTTGGTTCCGGTACAAACCATATTTATCCTACAAACCGTAAGAACAGATCCTAGCACTTAAAAAAAGTTAAATTAGCACATAACAAAACAATAAATACATAAAAGTAACACTTTTGAATTATATTAGCACATGAAAATTAATCAAGATAATTGATTTTAGCACATATTTGAATGATATTAGCACTTTTCTTAATCAGCACACTGAAAACAAAAGGAAGATCCAAATAAAGAATTAATTGCTTGTTAGCATATTTATAGGGAATTCAATATAATTGATATTATTTAGGATATTATTTTATCATTTCTCTATAATTGGTTGGATGTCACGTGACACTTTTTAAATGGTTCTCACAGTTTGTATGCGAAATGTGGTTTGTATTTGAATATGTGTGTGTGTATTAAGTGTGTATATATTAAGTCTTATAATACTAAGCTTTTAACTAATGGCAGTTAACTTATGGAGACTTATGGCTTAGCTGACTTGTGAGACAATGGGTTTCCAGTACTACAATTTGCAGTGATAAAACTGGAACATTAACATTAAACCTGGTAAGTCTTTTTGTCTGCTTATATACTTATATTATATTATCTTTATTGTTGGTAGTTTAATTATATGTTTTTTGCTAATTGTTTTCAGATGACCGTATCTGAGGCCTATATTTGCGGGAAGAAAATTGATCCACCAGATAACAAGTCAGAATTATCTTCTGGACTCGTTAATCTTCTCATTGAAGGCATCGCTCAAAATACAACTGGAAGCGTATTTTTACCTGAGGTATATTATCTTCTTAATAATCAATGCTATTTTGCCTTTCTCAAACAAGATATTGTATAAAATTGTTTCTGATTTTCGATAGGGTGGTGGAAAAGTTGAAGTTTCTGGATCTCCAACTGAGAAAGCTATTCTTCAATGGGGGGTTAATGTTAGTGCACATGCTTGTCTTTTTATTTATTTATTATTTTATTATTATTATTTTGGTTTTTTGTCTTGCTCATCCTATGATCAATAATGCATGTTATTCCCAATAATATTATGCAGCTTGGAATGAATTTTGACGTTGTGAGGTCACAGTCAACAATAGTTCATGCATTCCCGTTCAACTCAGAGAAAAAACGAGGCGGAGTTGCTGTGAAATTGGTAATTTTATTCGTTATTATGAAACTAGTATTGTGACCCGTCGCACGTTGCAGCGGCGTTGAAACTTAACGTAACTCGAACTTATACCGTCAAATATATGGCCCGAATCGTTTTTGAACAAAATTTACGTCAAAACTAGGCCAACTAAAAACTCACATGAAAATAAGCACGAAAACATATTATATTTGACCTTGCTCATTAGCGAGAAAATTTACGTCAATTCGTAAACCAACTTGGATTTATAACGGAAAGTACTTGAAAATATTGTTTTTAACGTTAAATAATGGTACCACACGTTGCGGCAGAGTCGAAATGTAAAGCAACTCAAATTTATACCGCCTAGTGAAAACATATTATGTTTGACCCGACTCGTTTCCGAACAATACGTAGACCAACAAAAAACGTACATAAAAAAAGCACGGAAACGTATTAAATTTGACTCACGTACATAAAAATAAGCACGTAAAACTCGAGGGGGGTCAAAATGACATTTTACAAAGTTTTTAGAAAGCTGAGGGGGTGTAAGTGGCAATGCTAAAAGTTGAAGGATTGAATACACACAAAGAAAAAAAATAAACCATTGGATGACATTTTTGTAATATTAATAAGGTGTTCTTTTTGCTGGGTTTAATTATTCCTTTTTATCCGCAGTCCGATTCTGAAGTTCATATACACTGGAAAGGAGCTGCTGAAATTGTTTTAGCTGCATGTACGAGCTACATGGATACCAATGGGACCGTAGTCCCTTTGGATAACGATAAGGTTTATAACTATCTTGTTAAATGTTTCACATTTTTTAATATCTGTTATTTACATTAATATTTTTGATATGCCAGATGGAAAATCTTAAAAAAGCAATAGAAACAATGGCTGCTGGAAGCCTGCGTTGTGTTGCAATTGCTTACCGAACAATGGAAGGTGAAAATCTTCCGGTTTCCGAAGAGGAAATTGAGTATTGGCAAATGCCTGAGGATGATCTTGTTTTGCTAGCAATAGTTGGTTTAAAGGTAGTTGTTAGATTTCATTTTTCATTTTTTTAAATGAGTAAAAATGCCATTTTCGTCCCTGAGGTTTGGCCAGTTTTGCAACTTTCGTCCAAAGGTTTGTTTTCCGCATCTGGAACCAAAAGGTTTGAAATCTTGCCATTTTCATCTGGCTTGTTAACTCCATCCATTTTCTCCGTTTAGTCAAGTCAGGGGTATTTCGCCTTTTTTTTGTTAACTTAAAGGGCAATTTGGTCTTTTTTACTTTATGTACAAGCATTTAGCATAATGTACAAGTATTCAAAATACCCTTACTAAATATAAACAAAAATAATACCCCTTAACGCTGAAAATGAATGGAGTTAACGAGCCGGATGAAAATGACAGGATTTCAAATCTTTTGGATCCAGATGCGGAAAAACAAACTTTTGGACCAAAGTTGCAAAACTGACCAAACCTCAGGGACGAAATGGCATTTTACTCTTTCATTATTATTATTTTTTTAGATTTATAGCTTATGTTGTACACTTGTACTGACACATGTGGCATTATTGTAATATACAGGATCCATGTAGGCCGAATGTGAAAGATGCAGTTGAATTGTGCAAAAAGGCTGGTGTGAAGGTAAGAATGGTGACGGGTGATAATCTTCAGACAGCAAGAGCAATAGCGCTTGAATGTGGAATATTAGAATCGAATGCAGATGCGAAGGAACCCAATTTAATTGAAGGGAAAACGTTTAGGGGATTATCAGAAGATCAAAGACTAGAAATTGCTGACAAGATATCGGTATGTTTATTAATTAAATAATATATTTTTTTTATGGAATTAATGTTGAAATTTTGGAACAGGTGATGGGGCGATCTTCCCCTAATGACAAATTATTACTCGTGCAAGCGTTAAGGAAGAACGGTCACGTTGTTGCTGTTACTGGTGATGGGACAAATGATGCCCCTGCGTTGCATGAGGTTAATTAATAATCATTAATACCCTTAAGATTATCTTATTTTTTGACATGTTATATTATGATATCGAATGGCGTAAATATAATTTGATGTTTCTTTAATTGTAGGCTGATATTGGTCTAGCTATGGGAATCCAAGGAACCGAAGTTGCAAAAGAAAGCAGTGATATTATCATATTAGATGATAATTTTGCTTCAGTTGTCAAGGTATTCTTTATTACTTTTTTCTTTTTTTCACTTCTATGCATTCCTGTTATATGTGTTGGTTATTATGTAATAGGTGGTTCGATGGGGGAGGTCTGTTTATGCCAATATTCAAAAATTCATTCAGTTCCAGCTCACCGTAAATGTTGCGGCCCTTGTGATTAATGTTGTTGCAGCCGTCTCTTCCGGTGATGTCCCATTGAATGCCGTGCAGGTCTCTCTATCTCTCTCTCTCTCTCACACACACACACACGGACCAAACTACTAACAGATCACCTTACGGGCACTCTCGTTTCTCTGCAGCTCCTGTGGGTTAATCTTATCATGGACACACTCGGTGCACTTGCTCTAGCCACTGAACCACCCACCGATCACCTCATGGACCGAACCCCAGTTGGCAGAAGGTTTGAGTTTGACTTTGTAATATTTAAGTATTAAGCCAGTTCGGGTGTAAAATTATGTGATCAAATAACAATCTATTCCTTGTTGATCAGGGAACCTCTTATAACAAACATTATGTGGAGGAATTTGTTAATTCAGGTATATCAGTAACTACTTTTTTTTGTGAAATAAATGTAAAGTTAAAATGTCGTGATATTTGTTGAATAAAACTGCAGGCTATGTACCAAGTTACAGTTCTCCTCGTACTCAACTTTGATGGCAAACGGATTCTGAATTTAGAGCACGAGGACGTTAAGGAGGCCGACAAAAAGAAGAACACACTCATTTTCAATGCTTTCGTCTTTTCTCAGGTGATTATTTATAAACGGGTCAAAACAAAATGGGTATTGACCTGATTACTAAACAGTTTATTTTCAATCTAACTACAGATATTCAACGAGTTTAATGCTCGGAAGCCAGACGAGATGAATGTTTTTAAAGGAGTTACAAAAAACCGCCTTTTTGTGGGAATTGTTGGCTTTACTATTGGACTTCAAGTATGAATCTGTCATTCTGTCTCCTATTTCTCCTTCAAAACATATTTCATCTTGTAAATATCGCGTTATTGACATTCTTTCAGGTCATTATAATCATGTTCTTGGGGAAATTCACGACGACCGTTAGGCTGAGTTGGCAATATTGGCTAATCTCGATTATAGTTGGTCTAGTCAGGTCTGGTTTATGCAACTTTCATCCGATTGTAGAACATATTTTATGCCGTCCTTTTGTTTTCTTGCTTACTGTTTTCGTTTAATATGACCAGTTGGCCTCTTGCGGTTGTTGGTAAACTGATACCTGTTTCCGAGCGCCCCTTCAGTGAATACTTCTATAATTTGTACCAGTCATGTAAGCCATCTCGTCTTGGGAGAAATCGAGGTACGTCTTTTCAGATAAAAGTTTATCTATCTACATTCGTCTTTTTTGGTCATTTCTTTATGGTCACTTTGCAAATTACGCCTCTTGTTTTGTCGCAGGTTCATCAAGAGGAAATGTGGACGACACTTAATATTTTTTTAAGGTTTTCTTGTGTTTCGACCACAACTTTCTAACATACCGTACTTACAAATATAGTTTGTAGTAGGGAGTGTTTTGCAACTATTTGATCTTCGGTATGTCTCATATGACCTGGTTTTTTGTATGTTGAAGTTGCACATAAACCATTATACATATTTTATATTGACTTGTTTTAGACTTTCGTAATCTAGATTCTATTAAACATCTTCGAAAATATACATGACATAAAAAACGACACTTTGATTAAAATTCTGATGTCCAACACACGCGACTAACTTAGAGTCGCCTTATTTTAGTTTCCATACAAACTTAGTTTTTGTCTACTGGCAGAAACAAGCATACGCTGGGTGGCTCCTTTTCGATATGTAAGACGAAACATGATCTTGTGCTAAGTTTGATGTTATCTGTGCTGGCACAAGAATGTCCGTTTTGCCGGAAGCAATTCTGTTTCCGACCACGTTTGCATAAAAAAGACCCGACTTTGCCGGCACGAATACATCACTAACCGAACATAAGTGGAAGTCGATGAGCTCTTGTTCCAATTTAGACTTGAGGAGTCCCCCCTTCTCGGCTTCTTGCATTATATCTTCCTGTCAGAGGTCGTAAAATGAGCGTGTTAGTTAAAGAAAAAAACTGTTTTTTACGGACCGGGTTGGGTTGTCCCGTCAAACAAGTTTTGTTACCTCTTTTTAACTTTTTAAAATGAAATGTTTTAGGTTTTTTTCAGAACTATAAGCCAACTTGATATAACTAAATAAGATAGAAATTGTTACTTTCAAATATACGTGTACCTTCGTTAGTGTGTTCGGGTACAAGTCTTTTAATGAGCGTAGGCTATGACCGGGTTCTGACTGTGTCACGTAAATTGTCGAATATTGCGGGTAACCGATTCTTTGAAAAAACTGTGCAATTTCGACTGGATTGTAGCAATTTTTCATCCCTTTGTTTGCATTGCTTCGACAAGTACTCGTCCCCAACATCTCACCCTTGTAGTCGACTGCAACGAATTGGCGATCTGGTCCATGGCTTTTTAGCCTCCCGACAATGGAGTTCACTACTTCTTGCAATTCAGGCTTGAGACGAAGAGCCTCAAAAGTAGCCCAACACGAATACGGGCTCATATCTTTATCGACTCTCCCTGCTTGCATGGTTACCGATGGAAAATAGGTAATAACCCGCACATTTCGTGTTGCTCGAAATAGAGGGTCAACATGTGTCATGATGTAGCCCGGGTTCGCATTGTAGGGAACTTTTACACTAACGAGCCTTTGCATAAACGAGTCGGGATGATTACGCCTTTCTACTTGAACCACACCACTCATGCTTGACATGAATCTCTCCGCATCGTAAATTTCTTCAAAACCCCTTAAATATATCATATCAAAGATGTAAGTTTAACCAAAGCAAGCCGGTTGAGTATTGACCAACTAGCTCGGTATGGCTCGACATGGTTAAAAGATTATAGTGTTGGATATGAGTCATGGTTTGGTCTAATTCCACTCACCTTTTTTCGCCTTCGCTCCCAATGATATCTGGCAGCACAAGAGTTGCACCAAGATGTTTAGCAACTAACACCGCATTAGCAACCTGATCGAACGCGAGTTATGTTAAACCCAAAAAACCTATAGAAAACCCGAAAAAAAAACTAAAAAAAACAAAACAAAGGAGAATTCACCTGTGAAATGTGATATTCGGGGCCATCTGTTAGCGAGAATGTAACGTAACCTTTTGATTGCGCTTTTCCTGTGTATAAAACAAAAACGAGTCATAAAATCGTAACTTAGAACCTAAACTAAGCTAAACTAAACTTAAACGTATTTTGTCGCTAGGGATATTAGCGACTCGTAAAATGTTAGTCGCTAATAGCCGCTTAATTATTGTACTTACGGAGTGATGAACCGTTGAAACAAAGCTTCAACTGATGAGCGGAGTTTGTTGATTCTTCATTGGGAAGTTGTGCAAGACTATGCCTTGCCATTGTCGTGTCTTGTCCAATATTTGACGTGGCTGGGACATCTAACTGCAACGATATTATCATTGTCAGACCGCCCAATTAAGTCTTTTTTTTTTTTTAAAAAAACTCAAATTATTGGTTATTTGAATTAGTATTTTTTTACGATTATTTATACATGGCTTGAGTCAATTTTAAGTGTAGAACCACAATAATTGTATAATACAGAAGTTTGAGGGTGTTTTTAAGGCGAGAATATTGGATATTGAGGAGACACGGATGTGTAAGATGGAGTATGAGTGGAGAGAGGAGAGATGAGACTCGAAAGAGAGTATTTTTGAGAGAGAGAGAGAGAGTGCGTGTATGTGAGAGAGGGGCACGAGAGAAAGAGACAGATCTCACACAGGAGCTTTTTTTAAGCATATATGAGATGTTTTTTAAATTATTGCATAATAAAAAGATACAGTGAAAAAGAGAAAAAAAAAAAGACAACATACACGGTTAATCACATCTTTTGTATCTTAATTAAAAATATTAATATGTATATATATGGTTATTATTAATTTACAAGTGACATATTATATCAATAAAATTAATTAAAAAATGTAATAAAATGCTTGTATGACTGGATTTTCAAATATGATAGCTTATAGGAATTTGTAATATAATTATAATATGATATAATGTAACACACTTAATGATTAATTCGGTTGTGAATATGAAATCATTTATATCAAAAACAATGAAAATGTTCTAGTTAGTAAAGAATATGATTTGTTGATATAGGGTATCAACAAAACTGTTTTAATTAGTAAAGAATATGAATTGCTAATAATATAAGATGATATGATATGATATTGGTTACACTTACCAAAACATCACCATCAAAGTGGTCTCTTTTGATCATGTTGCCAAGCATCACAAACATAGAAAAAGTAAGAATCGCTCCCATCACTTCCCTTAAATCCATGGAAAAGGAAACAAATATAAAAGCAAAGATCAAAGATTAAGAACCAAGCAAGGCTTCTCTCCTTTTCTTTTGCTATGTATTGATAGTGATCTTGTCTTGGGTATATAACATGTATGTGAAATTACTTTTGGTCTTTCGGTCGTTCCATAAATAGTGAAATACAGATAAATGTCGACCGATAAACAGAGGAAGTAATAGCGAAGAGGAGTTGGGGGGGGGGGGGGGGGACTTAAATTTGGTATACGGACAACGAATACAGCTTGCATGATTCATGAGCCAGTTGGCTTTCTCTAGAATAGGCAATGTTCGCCGTGAAATTTGTTAGAGCTTTAATTGTTAATCGGTGAAGGGAGACTGTATTTAGAAGGATACGTGATTGGATAACGACTAAGGAGGACACGTCTCCTCGAAATTGATGACGCGTGTCCTAAGAAGTAATTACATTTACGGACTTTCAAAATATTTATATTCGTCACAATACGTGTCACGCGCTTCAATTAACTTTTGTGTGCTACAAGTTTTTAATATGTTTGTGCTATAGGAATGAAAGATGTGGCTAGACACCTCTGGTGGATATTAGAAGAAAATGAATGTGTTAAGGATGTCATTTGAGTTTTTAGGCCATTGATCCATAGTTTGATGGCTTAAAGATGGAAGAAACGTATGAAGGTTTAAACTTTTGTTATTTAATTAAGTAACATATAATTGCTATATTAACAATTTTTCTATAAATTAATTAATAGGTTAACTAAGAGTATTAAATAATTGTATATAAATACTTTTTATTCAAAGTTAATAAATATTTTTTTATGGTATGACACTTCTGAGACAATTTTACACTAATTTTATAAGTTGGAAACTCTTACTCTCACATCTTTATGGATCCTTTTAATAGTCTTTTTTTTCCAATTATCTTATCTCCAGTTATATATTTTGGTCCTTTGAAAAATTGACTTTCATTCATATCCCTTTATTTGAAATGTTTTGGGCTGTTTGGTGTGGCTAAATGCCCCAAGGCGTTACCCACCATCATGTTTAAAAAGCCCCCGATCTCACCATGACGCCATCTCCTTTGCCCCTTCTTTCTGTGACAACCCGTACTTTCAAGGTTAGCATCGTCTTATCTCGTGACCTTTAACTTTGTACCACTACTCTTCACGTCCCACTATACGTTATAATTGGGTGTATGTTATGTTTAACTTGATAAACATGATCGATTATACTTGATGGTTTATAAGGGAATGTTTGTGAGTTTATTTAATATTATACGAATTATTTATTAATAAAACCCAGCCGCACACAATTTCCGGGTCGTACACCCTCTTCAGAGCCGCACACTCTTGGGCCTTTTGTTCTCGACCCACATACGGCAGTTCTTCCTCTCTCTCTCTCTCTCTCTCTCTCTCGTTCTAAACACTCCATTTGCTCTACACCTCTCGGTTAGTATGATTAACACTATTATGATTAATGTTTCTTCATTGTTTGTGCTTGTTGATTGATATGGGTATGTGTGAGATTAAAGCATGATCTAGGATTTTGTATACAAACTGATTTGAATATAGTTTGATCGTTGGAATGATGTTCAATAACTAGTATTGTATGATAATAGGGGTTCGACGAACTGATTAAGATAGCAAACTATTTATGTGATATGGAAGTTGTTCATGTTGTTGAATCGGTGATCTAGGGTTTATACACATTAAGGTTTTGATGATTTATGGTGACATTGTATTACTAGATCCGATTTGGGTATTGGTTATGATGTTAATTGATAAACTAGGGTTTATGTGAATTAACATAAAGTTCGTGGTTTCCTGATTATGTTTGCATGGATGAAACACATGAGGATTAAGGTTATAAAAAGGAACTATTAAACTGAAAAGTAAACTGTGGTTAACCGTACACTGGTGGGTGGCACACCTCACACCAGTCACACACCCTTGGACCGCACATTATCGTGTCGCACACCATATGTCGTGCACCCCTGACTGCACACTTCTAAATGGTACACCACATGTTGCACAAAGTACAACCATTTGAGGCATGGTCGCACACTAGGTTGTGGCCGCACACTCAGACTAGACTGCACACCTGAGTTGGGTTGCACCTATGTTGGGCCGCACACTTACACTTACACTCACACTCACACCTTTGGGCTTTGTTATTGATCCATGTATGACTCGCATGATATACATGTTACGTGATAACTTTTATTGCATGCAACCTGTTAGATACGTGTAGAAAATACGTAAAATATTTGTGCACAAATCCTAATAATAGTGGTAACCATAATAGGACGTGGTTGACCATACTAGCTCGAGTGTTTTAATCTGCCGAGCTAAGCAAATGTGAGTTCACACATTTACTAAAAGCATGTATTCGCAGTGGTTGGGAACCTCACTTTCCCTGGTATGGGATTTCCTAGTATTCCTGGTTTGGAATAATGTTAAATGCTATTTATACTTCATGTCTATAGCGGACTAAACAAACTTTATCTGAAAGTCCCCACACATTATGTCGGTTAATCGCCGGGGCCTGGCGAACGGGGTATTAGTTGATAGCGCTATTAGGTTTGGCAAACCTCACACCGTGCCAAGGAGGACGGGAGTGAACTTTTGCCTGGGCAACTGGTCAATGATGATAGACATTGACCCGGGGCACAAACAACTACAACAGTCAAGTTTCGGTATCACACAATTTAGTAGCTTAAAGATGCGGTAGCTCCCCATGACATGTTTTATAAATGAAGTAATTTAACAACCTGTTTTTGAAGTGTCACACCTTGATTTCCCGGTGGGCCCGAACTTGGGGTTTATGCCTGACAAATTGATATAAATATTCACAATAACATAACTGAAGTCTTGGGAGTATAAAATAATTATTACAAATTACAATGTCTGAAAGTTCAAATAATATACAAACAAAGTGTACTAAAAGATCCACAGGCGGATCGAATAACAAATGATTACATAAAAGACTACTAGGCTTCTTGCATGGAGTTGCAAATTCCACTAAGCAATTACCGGACAGCTTTCAGCCTATCTACGTACTTTGCAACCTGCGCTTAGTCTTTTGAAGATACGTCAGTTTACACTAGTAAATACAAATAACCGACACATTTTGAAAATATTTCAAAAATGATTTTTATATACCATTGGTATATCAATTTTCATAAATAACTTGGGACAAACTATATCTCTTGTTATCAGTATTACATGCTTGTCAATACATATGGGGCCCGGAACTAAACTCCAAAACATGATTAATCGACACACCACTTTAACCATCTAAAAAGGATAAACCCAAAAAGGGTATAAAATATTTTATCATAGCATTAGCATCTGTCGGGTGTATGCCTACACCTCATGTTTAAGTCATGGCCATTTGCAATTAAATGAGCCGAGGATATCCAAGACACGGTCGCATTAACCCCCAATGTTTAAGTTATTAAGCAATACGAAATAAACGGGTTATACGGATTTTGGACACAAAGGTCATTGAACCAATACCCGACCAAGCGGTAATAATTTACCATATCCCAACCCCGTATAGTGAAAATAGGTTAAGAGTACTTACCTGGCTTAAGTCTTTACAATCCAAAGATAAATATAAGCACAATCGTTCAAACAAAACAACTAACAAGGTTGCAATTTACTGGACGCCCTTAGTCTGGAATGAATGGAATTAATATCCATTAGAATTTTAACGGGTCTTTATTCAAGTCATAGAGTTGGACCGGTTAACTAATATAATGTAACACCTCGTAAAATCATGTCCAATATAGTATCGACACGTGTCATGGACTTTAAACGTGTTACAAATTGAATATGAGGGACTAAAGTTGACAAATGAAGAAATTATATGTATATAAGGATTCAAAGTGTCATCATTTGATAATTATAGCTTTTAACAACCCTACACGATGTTTATACCCTTAAACGAAGGAGCCATGAAGCGTATGAAACCGTTTGTGGAAGAAAGTGAAAGTTTACAAGACGCGAGGGTTAAATGTGTCAACATGTTTAAGTTATACCTCTGAGTAACCTTTTAGTGAACCTGGAGCCTTGTAACGATTAATTATACTCCCAAGAATAAGTGATAAAAATTTCACAAGGTTTCGATATCATATGAGGAAGATAGGTTAACTTTCGTAATTAAGGGGTTAAAAGCGTCAACAGGGCAAAACTTGTGTTTTCGGCTATCATTTAACGAAACCGGACCTAAGGATGTTTGGTTATACATCATGAATCACAAAAATATAAATTTCATGGGTTAATTGTGCAAAAAATGAAAGATTTGAGGTTTTAAAGGTCCAGGGGTCAAAACTGCCAAATTTTAAACTTGTTTGGCTGGTAACTGGGATGGTGGCGCTGCCCCACCACAGATTTCCTCTGCCATCGCGCGATGCGACGGCCTTATCTGGCCAGATTTCATGCATAGCTGCGAGTACAGCAGGTTGCACCACCTTAGAAGCCTTGTATTCGATTCTAGGGGCTTGTTTGATGGTTTTTCATGCATAGGGACACTTGTAAATGATCAGGGAACATCTGTAGACTATTGTGGAATGATCTTGTGACTTGTTCTTGGCTATATAAAGAACTTAGTTGCAACCATTTTTATTTGCTCATTCCAAAATCACTTCAAGACTTCTCTAGAGCTTCCTGATCTTTAAGCAAGTTTTCTTAAGTTCCAAAATCGTGCATAGGACCTTTGTAAGTGTCCTTAACCTCTCTAATTCGTGTTTTATTAGTTTAATGGCCTAAAGTCAAAACCGTCGTAATTAAGGTTTGACTTAGTGACTAATCACTAATGGTCCAGTCATTTTTCGAATTGAAAGTGGCTATGAGTTGGTAATTATGTGGGTAATAAACCCTTAAAAGGGCACCCTCTGATTTCCACTCTAACTAGGTCAATTGTCGGGTCAAACTTAATTGTAAAAAGTCAACAGAAAGCTAATTTGCAAATAAACACATAATTAGCAATGTAGAAGCCATGAAACCTGTTTTATCACTTGTATAACTTGGTAATTAATGTAAGAACATGTCTAAGCATGTTCAACCCAACAATTTTCAGTTTAGGCTCGGTTCGGAACCGAAAGTCGTAAAAGTAGACTTTTGCTTTGACTTTCAGTTCTGACCCAATGTAGCATATTTTAGAAATGCCTTAGAGCTCTATTAGGACCAGGTTATAGGTTAGTGTAACCCTCTGAGGTTATACAACTTGGTTCCCTAGTTTATCCGATTCATTTGCATGTTTCCGTTATATGCCTAAATATTGACCATTATGCCCTTTTAACCTTAAAACGAGATTTTTAAAAATGTGAGAGGACAAAAACCTTTATTACTGATTTATAAACTTGTCCTAAATATTTGACATCAGTTTGAGGTCTAGAATAGGAGTTATGCTCAATATCGTAATTAAGAAGCTTTTTATTAATTAAACAGCATAATTAGCATATAGCCTATTTAAACCCAAATTTTGACACCAAACTTTTTACCCACTGATGTAAAATAATATTTTGGGATTTTTGAATATTTTTATTTATTTTTAGGCTGAGCATAACATAGGGTTCTTGCTTTAATTCGGTAATTGTCGGTTATACCCTTTTTGCTAATAAAACGAGTTTTACATAATATTTTGATACCAAACTTTTTGCTACTGATTTTATATAATAAATAAAATATTTTGAACTTTTTAAACTGATCAAAAACTCAAATTTCCTATTTTAACCCGAAAATCGCTTAAAACCGACTTTTACGCGTTTTAAGCGCATAGTATGAGTTAAAACTATTTTTGGCACATAAGACTTAATACCTACTGATGTTTTAAGCAAATCTTTATATTTTAACAGTAAGCAAAAGTTTTGTTGGGATTGAACCCTACCAAAGAAACAGATAATTAAAGCCAAAACTGGATCAAAGCAGTGGATCCAGAATAAGCAGATGTTATGTTTACATGTCTCTCCCCTTGAAAGTGGTTTCAACATCTGCTGACCTCCTATCTACTGATCGTACAAACTGCTGACCTACAAACTGCTGATCTAGTAAAAGCCTGATGGAAGACTAAAGCTCTGCTGTTCAATCTACTGCCTTGAGTCAAGCTCTGCTGATCCGGACAAGTATTGCTGGGTTCACATCAGTGGAAGGATGCAGCAGTAG
Organism: Helianthus tuberosus; assembly: GCA_030545235.1. Lineage (NCBI taxonomy): Eukaryota > Viridiplantae > Streptophyta > Magnoliopsida > Asterales > Asteraceae > Helianthus > Helianthus tuberosus. The sequence goes on from JARYGA010056902.1 coordinate 16,153, forward strand.
TTTAGATGTCTTTTTGTAATAAAATGTAATAACAGTAGTTAGCATAACAGAGGTTGTATAGATCAGAGGTTAGAGTTTGTTAGGAGGTTAGATGTCACTTTCATGGTGACGTCAGCTTAGATGCTTCAGTGGTTTGGTCGTGCCTATAAATAGAACAGTGCTCTGTACTGTTCTATTAGCTCTTTGCAAAATCTTCTTCCTACACGAACAAACACTGTGAGCTCAGGCTGAGGGGGAGTTTGTATTCAGACATTGCATTGCATTGTAATCGTTATTGAAATAAATTCAATCTTTCGGTTCTTTGTGGAAAATGTTTGATTAAAGCAATTCTCTCGTTGATTGTGTGCAAAGTTTGTTTCCATCTTAATTCCGCTGCACAACTCATCCATCTTCATCTTAATTCAAACGTAAAAAACACAATCAAAACCAAACTCAGATCCTAACAATTGGTATCAGAGCTTGGACAGTCAAAATTGATTTAACAATCATTTTGACGTAAATAGTTCAGCTCATAAAAGTTGATACTGATAGTTTGTTCGTTTGTGTTGAAAAACAGAGTAAGGATTAATCACCATCAAAGTTGATTAATCAGTGCCTGTAAAACAACCAGGATGACGTCACAATCACAAGATGATAAGAATAACATTGGCTCGCTTATTTAAACCACCCATGCTTAAACGTAATGAATACAACATCTGGGAGAGAAGGATGGGTCACATCCTTGCTCAACAGAACACTGGATGTTGGAGGTCTGTTGTTTTTGGTCCCCATGTTCCTATGGTGCCAAGTGCTGAGGATGCAAAGAAGTTCGTTCCTAAACCAACTGAAAACTATACTGAAACTGATTTTCAAAAGTTCGAACTCGATGCCAAAGCATTTAGCATCATAGCATCTGCGTTACCCAATGAGATCTATGCTGGACTGTTACACTGTAACAGTGCCAAAGAGCTATGGGATGCATTAAAGGAACAGTTTGGGGGAACAGAAGAAGTCATTGAAAGCAATAGGGAAATTCTGAATCAGCAGTATGAAACATTTTGTCACATCAAGGGTGAATCATTGACTCAGCAGTTTGAGCGATTCAGTTGTCTCATTAGTGAATTAAGGCTTGTTAAAGTAACTTTTCCAAATACAAATCAAAATAGCAGGTTCGTTAGATCACTACCAGAAAAATGGGACACCATAGCTTTTGTTACTAGAAACTCTGCTGAGTTCAAAGATCTGACCCTGACCCAACTTCATGGTAGACTCCTGACTTATGAAAGGGAGTTGAACCAGAAACAGAAGTTGCAAGAATCTAGCAAAGTTGCTGATGATTATTCATTTGGTAGCCCAGCTCTTTTTGGTCAGGAAGAATCTGGTAGCAGTGGTAAGGATCAGGGTTATGATCACTTTATTGATATAACTGCTGGTGGAAATTTTAACAACCCTGATCCTCACTCTGCAAATTATGCTTTTACTACAAATTGTGAAAACCAGATGTCAGATAATTTGTGCTTTGAACTCAATGATTTGCAACACTTTGATCCCACTGACTTAGAAGAGATGGACATCTTGCATCAATTGGCTTTGCTTAGTGTAAGAACAAGCAAATTCTACAAAAGAACAGGGAGAAAATTCCCAGGGCTACATGGGAATTTGAGGGTGGGGTTGGATAAATAAAAAATCAAGTGTTACAAGTGCAATAGGCTAGGTCATTTTGCTATGGAATGCAGGAGTCAAACTACTGGTCCTATAATCACTCTTCCCAGCTCAAACCCTAGACCACAAAATCAAAGCACTGTTCACTATACCCAATATACCCCTGCAGCCCATGTTAACACTGCTCACTATGCTGCAACCCCTGTGCCTGTGCATTATGTCCAAAACACTGTTCCACAAATTCAGTATGTTCAAACCCCTGTCCCCCAGGCACAAGTGCAACATGTTGCACCTCAAACAGCTGCTCCAGCAGTGGCACAACCAGATCAGCAAAGCTTCTTCACTCAAGGCTTTGTTGACTGGAGCAGCATGCCTGATGAGCTTGGTGATGAAAATTTTTCACTCTATGCTTTTAATGAACCTTCTAATGATGAATTTTGTTTAGTGGCATTAGAGTCAATACCAGAGGGGGTAGAAACTGAAGGTGAACAGCTAAGTGATGAAACAGTGGATAAAGAAGCTGAAGCAGTGGTTACTGCAGTTGCTGGTGAACTACTGCTGGGAGAAAATTCAGAAACCCTAATTGAACCACTGTCTGACCCCTGGTCCGAAGATGACAAAGAAGAAAAGGAAGAAAAGAAAGCAGGTGAGAAAGAAGATAGAGCTGATGAAGAAGGTGATTTTAAATGTGATTGTGCCATGATGGCTGCTGCTAAGGTAACACCTCAAGTTCTTGAAAAACTGTGTTCAGACCAATGCATTATTGCATTTGCTAACATCAAAGATGTAAATGAAAACCTTAGGGATAAAGTCTTGTCTGATGAAGTCAAATTTGAAAAGTCATTAAAAGAACTTAGAAACAAATTGGCTGAAAAGGATAAAGAAATCAGTGGTCTCAAAGAAGAGCAAAGCATAACCAAAACTCAACTCCAAACTATGGTAGAAAAATACCAAGTTTGCAAAAAGGAGTTAGAGTCCACCCAAATCACATGTGAGAAATGGGTGGAATCCTGCAAAGGATATGATGTCACACCCCGATTTCCACGTGTCACCGGTGGGCCCGGTGGGGGAGTATCGTGACGTGGTTGGCAACGTAATAGTCAAACAACACAATATTAATATGCACAGCGGAAGCAAATTTAAAATATAATACAACCGAATTTAATATTGTTTATCAATGTAACAATATCCGGAAGTTTATCCACAGAACGGATCGAAACAAAATAATATTAATGGTTCAACAGACTTCTGGCATCCTAAGCTTGCGAGACTTTTTATTGATGCTTAGGAGACAATCCAGCCAATTTCGTTTAGTACCTGCATTCAGTCTTTTTGGGAAAATACGTCAGTTTACACTGGTAAATACATTCAACTGACTCGTTTTGGAAAATGATTGAAAATTGGTTTGGATGCACATGACATAAACATTTTTATTTAACTTGGGAGAATTATTTAATATTATAATCTTGTGAACGAATTACATGTTACTTATGCGTTCAGTAGCCCGGATCTAGTCCGGGTTAAAGATCAATAGACACACCACATCATAGAGTTATACACGGACGGTGTACGCCTACACGCCGTGCTCAGGTCGTGGCCATCTCGTGAGATGATGCCAAGGATATCCGGGACATGGTCATTAACCCCCCAAAGGCTGTAAAGTAAACAAGACTGTTTAAACGAGCCGATCAAATTATTCAACTACCCACTAAGCGTGGAGGTTTGATGGCCGATCAAGCGGTATGCTATATACTGTAACCCAAGCCCGTATAGGGAAAATAAGTTAAAAGTATTTACCTGAATAAGTATTTATCACAACAAGAAAAATGCACGTAGCTTTTACTGGTTCTCCTAATCTGGAACGAAGGTTTATAATAACCTATTAGAATTCTAACGGGTCTTTTATTAAGCTTAAGCTTAGACCGGCTAGTTTCAAGATACGGTCCGTACGCACGATTAAGGGAAGACCGGATAGAATGTGATTCAGACCCGACAAGTTTGA